>JAVCKT010011236.1:8343-18466 GCA_032273925.1 Rhynchotus rufescens
ACTAGGCTCCGAGTTATTGCAACCAACAAATGTCACTTGTTATCTGGAGGCAGTACTGTGTTCTTCTATACACTCTGCTACTCTCTCCTTCTCTACAAAACACTCTAGCCATCAGGAGCTTTTCAGTTCACATATAACCTTCTTATATTCATGAATAATTATATTTTCAGAATTCAGGAAGTTCTCAGCTAGGGCTATGAGTTAGTTCTTAGACGTAGGGTTCAAGTTGAAAGAGGCAGGTTGTCTCAGATCTGATTACTAGCCTCTACATTTTTCTCTCAAAGATATGCATGCTATTTTTTTCTAATGCAGAGTTGTGTAATTCTGTAATAAACTCTGAGGTGCTGAATATTTATTCTTATTTTTCATGGTTTATTATCCTGACATTTCAAATTGCTCTGCTTAAAGTTTGATAAGTGTTGTATAATAGAGAAATTGAACTTTTACATCAGCATTGCTTCACTTAAATGTCAAAATAGACATAAAAATTATGTCTAAAGCTGTCTATGCTTCTTTCCTTATGCCCTGTGCAGGGGGTGGCTCAGAGAAATGAATGCCCTGCACAACGTCCCCTCCTTGTGTTTGAATCTTAGTATTTTAACACTGATCTTCACTGTAATATTTCAGCACTTGCCACATGGTACATTTGATTCATAAGACCTACAAATTACTATTACTCCCTTTGGCCAGCGTCAAAAGCTATTCAAAGATATGGTGGAGTACGTAAAATCTAATTTTACAGGATGCTGTCTTTAAACATAAAATTTATGTTTCTTTTCTCATCCCTCTTTTATAATTCCATTCTTTTTTCCCCTCACATTCCCTGGGTTTTGTCCACACATAAACTCTCTCTCAGTGTAGCCATTCTAAGTGTTTATTATTTATGCAATCTTTTCATGTAATTATTACTGCTATTACTGTAACTCCCCTTTTACCATATTTCTCCTTCCTAACACATTCCTTTCATCTTCTTACTTTTCTTGCATCTTTTTTTTATCTTGCTTCTCTCCTCTGGCTAATAGCACCTTCCCTCGCAACCCAGTACTCCTCTGCCTGGTTTCTTTTCTTTTCCCTGCAGCTAGTTCCCAGGATTTTTCTACTTTTTAAACTCCTTTGTTCCTATTCCTTACTAAGCCCCTGATCCCCCACTTGCACTCACCACCACATTTTCTTCAGTCCCTTGCTGTCTTACCACATCACCTTCCGCAGATGGATAATGCAATTTTAAGTCAAACTAAGAAACTTTAATATTGCTCTGATCCTTCCTAGATTTAGGCTTATGGATAGAGCCAGACACATGATGGGAAAGGGAGACAAAGGGAAGCAGGGGAGGGAGGGCAAACAGTGGAGAAGAGGCAGAAATCAGCAGTCTCAATAGCACTTTGCAGTCTGTTTATTTCCCAAAGAGCGTCTGCTCAGCTGGGTGACAGAGCAACGTGAGCCACCAGATGTGCGCCAGGAAGGCTGGTGTCAGCAAGAGGCGCTCATGCAGGTTTTGGCCAGCGCACAAAGCGAGATCTCACTGCCTTCTTCTACTGCCAAGATATACCTAGCAAGGCTCAGGGATGAGACACTAGAAGACAGAGAGAGATAAATAACTAAGCATCTAATAACTATAAGGACAAGAACATGGAGGAAAAGCCCACAAGAGTCATTGTCAAGGGAGCACGAAGTCATTCACATAGCGTCCTTAAGAGAATCCGTGGATTCACTGGGAAAGTGAAGAGAGGATCATACTATAAAGTGGGACACAGGGCCAAGAGGTCCCTAATTAGAAAAACCTACATGGTCCTGCTTGTGCAACACCCTTGCTGCTTTCATAGCAGCAAAAGCAAAAAGAGAGGCTGAACCACCCACAAATTCCCTTGTAAGCAGTTAGCTCAGGGCTAGCATCCCACCCTTCTGCCCTCCTAGTTGTGGCTTTACCATGGTGGACTATCACTTCCCTTATCATGCCCTAAAATAAGCACAGCAGTAATTTGCAGACACAGTTTTGTAAGCTTCTAAATCTCATGTAATGGCAGTTTTCAAGAATTCATAAGATGAGAGATAAATTTGTTGTCTTATACAATGTTATTCAGCATTAGTAGGAAAATTGATTTCCTCAAGAATAAATTGGCAAAAAAGAAAGAATATGTCCCTATTTCACTTATGCTAGTCAGGAACATAAATGAGAATATTGAAAAGAGCTTAACTCCTCTGCAAACTCTAGTAAGATTAGGTATTACATTTATTTTGCAAAATTCATAGGGGAAAATTATTCACCTGTTACTCCTTTCAAAAATTTGGCCTACTGTGTTACATGTGACATAATTAATGGAACATTATGACATGTTTCAATGAACCCAGCTATGTGCAGAGTGTGATTAAAGAAATGATTGGAGAGTAAATGGTGCAGCTTTTACTAAGTCAGTTAACAATAAGAGACACACTGGATTCTTATTATCT
Organism: Rhynchotus rufescens; assembly: GCA_032273925.1. NCBI lineage: Eukaryota > Metazoa > Chordata > Aves > Tinamiformes > Tinamidae > Rhynchotus > Rhynchotus rufescens. The sequence continues at coordinate 10,792 of JAVCKT010011236.1, forward strand.
GCTATTAGTTTTGCCTTTCAGATAAGAGAAAAATACATTTTAGGAATCATTCATTGTCCTTCTTTAACAATTCCTGAAACATGACAGTTATATTTATTTCATTTTACTTAATATTTTCACAAAAAATACAGAGCCCATTAAAAGCCTTTAAAAGGTTTATTTAAATGTCATCTCAACAGAAATCACTGCTTTTTCCACAGAGGAGCAAAGACATTCGTAGCGCATGGACTTGCAGTAAGCTTTTGATTTAGGACTTGAAAGCTGGGTTCCAACACTTCTAAAACCTTTTTAAGTCTTATGTAGCTTTTGAAATCCCTGACAATTAGTCTACCTAACTTGTTGTTCTGGTCATTTCTCTATTCCAGCCTATGTTTCTAGTTATTGTTTGCAATGAGGTGCGAGTTTATCAGAGCTCTGAACACTGAAACCTCAGCCAAAGTTGCCCACTTGGACCAAGTCTCCAACCTCATCTTCCCTCATGTGAGGTTTGCCTTGTGTGTTAAGGTGAATAGTATATACTCAGTTAGGTAGTGTGAAATTTAGACACTTGTTTTCAATATGTAATACCACCTTTATATAAATCATCACCTCTTATAGATCCTTGATGTCTATTGTGCCTTTGTGGACAAGATATTAATAAAACTTTTAGATGGTGAGCAAGGTTACATTTTTCTTTCTAAATGAGAGTTTAAGTCTGTTAGTAGAAGCTTGTCAGGAGGTAGATGATGCCACCTCTCATGAGGCAAGCCACTGCTATCCTGCTGAGTTCACATCTTGAGCAAGGAACTTTTCTCTCTTGGTCTTTACAGGATCTTATGTCTTCTAGCTCCTAGGCATGGCCTGATCCAGCTTCATGTTATTCAGAATGAACAAGTGTAGTGCCTATGGCCCCACATACCAGAGACAGCCCTCTCTTGCTCCAGATCCCATCACAACACAAATAATGCTAAATGCATGGTGCTAGCTGCAATGGGATCCCTCCCTGGAGTGCTTAAAGCATTTTGCTTCTCCCCATTATTCCTGGAAGTGAGGATGCCCAGAGTACTGCTCTAGACAATTGACTCTCAATTGCACTCCTCTTTTGTGAGGACACTTACTCATTCCCTTCTGCTTTCAAATTTCAGCTCTCTATTGTTCCTTCGACTTACTGTCTGTTCAGTGCTTTCCACTTATCTGAAAGCTTTTGTAACTGAGTAATTCTCTCTATGGCTGAGAGGCCTAGAGGGTTAAGATCACTTTCCTCATGTCAGAGCTGAATATTATTTGCTACTACAAGAGCACTTGTAATTGTTTTTAGGAAATTAAAACAATTTAAATTGTGCCTTTGCCAAATGTATTATGTGAGGACAGTAAAGAGACAAAAGAAGACTCACTTGCCTTTAACATCTCAATTCTTCTCCTGGAAGAGAACTGCTGAACTTCCAAGGAGCCAGACTTCATGCAGAGTATTGTATCAAGGATAGCTTTATGATTGTTTTTGAGTCTCCAACTGTTTCTTCTGAACTTCTAATTTGAATGTTTTTTTAGCTACTGATCGATTTTCCATTACAGATTTTAGCACGAGAAATAATGTGTAGATTCTCCCCCAAGAAATCCAGATTGCTTTAGTCAATTGCTACAGCAACAATTAATCTAGTACAGGTGTGACGACTTGTAGACTAGTGTCAGCCTGCACCTGCTGAGTTCAACTTCTATTGATGGATCTTAGAAACTTACTTAGAAGGAAAGATCTGCAACAGAACATGTGTAACTTTGATGAGGTTAGGGAAGGAAGACCACAAAAGCATGAGTTTACAAAAAGAAGATAGGTGTATGGGTCAAGTTCACATCTGCTTCTATTTTAGATTTTAATTTGTTTTGCATAATTCTTGCTATTTGACACAGTTGGAGGTCCCTAAGATAAAAGTAAGATCAATGAAGACAGGAACAAAACCTCTTACATACAGGTCATGTATCCAGTTCCAGGATCATAACTCACTTTTCCATGTGGATGGATTACTACCACTTAGCTATCATTTTGATACTGGCCTTTTTTAAAACTGCCTCCTTTTGGCTGAGATAGCCAACAGTGACAGAGCCCCTGGGCTTTGATTCCTTCTTGCAGTGAAGGCTCAGGTCTCATCTGCTACCTTTGATGTTTCCTGTACTACTAATGACTGCTGTGGAGCTCCTCTCTGTGGGAGCTGTGACACATACAGCCATTTCACTACTGCTGTGAGACATTTAGTCAAGTTCTGTCAGTATGTACACCACTAAATGGGTAGGTTCACATCAAGCAAGGCATATAATTCTATCTGCATTTCAGGAAGAATTTTCTACTATCTACTATTTTCTACATTTGTTTCTTTTTAAAAAAGAAAGTTTTAATAAGAAAGGTTTAAGGTAGGAAAATACATGGAACCAGTTAAATCAGCCAGAGAGCTGTAAGTGCTGCAGAACTACAGAAATATTTCATAAATTTATATATAAATTAAAATAAAGGAAGACATACATTTGGCTATTATAAAATACAATATAGATTCATGTTTAAATAATTAATTATGATAGCATTTCTGAAAACCTGTATAGATTACAGTTAACAACTTTAAAAAAAAAAGTTATTGTCAAAAAAGATCACAAGAAAAAGAACAGTCAGTGAATGACAGTTCTTATCATGTACTGTCATGAGTATATGCATGTCTACATATATATATATATATATATACACAATGTGTGTGAAGAGGCCAGATGTTTTACTTCCTGGCACAACTTGCATCATCACTTTAATAGTTTTTTGACACCAAAATGACAACCGAAGTGCTGAAGTAGTAACAAATTAGCAAGAACTAGACCGTTCTTTCACAAATTCTGGAGCCAGCATTAGATACCTAACTGCAGGCACATGTGGCAGCTTTAACCACCACTTCTTCATACAGTTATTTTAGACCTATCATCTCTCTTGGATACTGTAGACCATGTGGTTCTGCTGACACATCTTGAGAACATTCTTGCAATAGATAGATAGACTCTTAAATCGTTATTTTCCTTTCATTCCATACGGTCTAGGTGCCCTTGACATAATTTGAAAATATAGTGCAGCAGCACAATTTAAGATAAACCACTACCAATAAGCGAAGCAATTTAAAATCTCATATCCTCTTCACCTTTGAACAAATCCCCCCAACTTACAGTTCCTCTCAAACTTCTTGGAGAAAAAAAAATATGAACTCAGCAAAATATCTTAAAAATCATTTGAAATTATATTGTCATTCAGTAATGAAATAGTGCTGTCTGAGATATTTGATCTACAACATCACTGTGTCATACACAGCAAGCTACTGAGACCACCTCTTTCACTGGTAGATGACAAATTAAAGATATGAATCATCTAAGACTTTGAATAAATATATGGTTATGGCATCTTAGAGGGCTATCTGCTCCTCCTGTCTCCCTGTTCACTCTGTTAATTTCTACTGCAGACAAGAACTATAGACTTTAAATAGTATTTCCTGCTCCCAAAATCATGCCTGGATGAAGTTCTCCAGGAGGTTACTTTGTCATTTTTTGCCTCAAGATTTACATGCAGCTGGTGGGAGTTTATGTCCTTCCCAAAAGTTGCTGGAATGCATTTGGATGACGGGCTCAAAATCAAACCCTTCATGGAAAGTTGCACCCTACGGAGTCTCTGTAATCCTTCTGGCAACAGCTTTATATCACTATTTCTAATGGTCCAGCAGCAGCAGTCAATCTGTTCCTATTTTACACTTCTCCCAAGGACTGACAGGTAGGTGCAAACAATGAAGAATTGGACTTTACATCACTCCAGCTCTTATAACGCTTCAACAAACTGGGCAACATCTTGCCCCTAGCTTCAGCTCTGAAACTACATCCCTGCCACAGGTTCACAGCTGTGTAACTGAGACGAATTTCTGGCATAAAGCCCAGAATTTGACCCAGCAGCTTTATGGTGTATGGAGATGATATTAACACACATCATGAGCCAAATCTGCACTCTGGCTGCTTAATAAAAATGCTATTGCCTTCATCATTACATTTAACCTCTTACATCAACCATAAAATTCTAAGAACAATTTAGCCAACAAAGTTAACTATTTATTAACCACTAGCAATTTTCGATTTATATTTTTGAGTAACAGTAGCAGGTAGATCATCAGCATTTCACTGTATGTTTATACTATTTGTTAAAATTACTATGCGGTTGCAAATACACATGGAAGTTAATGTTCACAGAATGAAAAATGCACTTTTTATTAATACAAAATACATGCTTAAATACAGACATAACTAGTTTTTAGTGTCATTTTTTGCAAAAAAATCTTTGTGAACACATCCTTTCTTTCACTCAGAGATAAAATAAAATAAAATAAAATAAAATAAAATAAAATAAAATAAAATAAAATAAAATAAAATAAAATAAAATAAAATGGCAGCCAGAGTATTCCATCCAGATCAAAAGAAAATACATCATTTTACTTGGGACTTTTTAGCTGTTTCTGTCAATAAGCCTAAGCATTGTTCATTAATAATATGTGAGGACATTTTTTCTTTGTTTGCTTGTTGTTTTGAAAGATAGAATGATTTCAGGCAACATGAAACATGGAAAATATCATTCAGCCAGTGTGTGGTAGCCACATTGGCAGAATGATGACAATTCACCTTCTTGCCTGCATTCCAGGTAGCTCTAGTTACCTAGTTACTCACAAGGTACAATAACATATGAAGTGAAACATACATGTAGCATACATTGAATTTCTTCCTGGATAGAGACGGATTATCTTCTGAAGCCTGGCAGCACTACTCCTTCAGCCAGGCTACTGTATTTGCAAAACAGTTGATCTCAACAGTACTAGTCCTGGACCAAATTGCCATCAATAAGCATCTAAGCTGCATATTTAAGCAAGTTCCTTATTGGCTGCATACAATTTACATCTCTCTCCCCATCACTTCTATCTTTGTAGTGTTAGAGATTTGTCAGACAGACTGAATCAATCTGACTAATCTCAAGCTTAGAATGAGTGTCAGCCTGCATATATTTAGCTGACATCCATGAATTAAGAGAAATTTCATATAGGTTTGCATGAAATTTGTGATGCTCTTTAACATACACTTTACCAACTGCATCTGATTTTACAGCTGCATTCTGAGGACCAAATACTATCCACTGTACCTTGTGAGTGCCTCCAGATCTCTTACAACTCATGCTAAACTGGGGTAGATTTGGCCCCACAGTTTACTACCTACCATTCATGCATGAGTTTATCAACTGCATTAAATTAAGGCCTGTGTCATGACACCCCCCACTCCTCTGAGGTACTGCTCTGAATATCAAATCACATTCTGGTATGAATAAAACACAAGTAAAAATTACTTGCTAATTGCTGATGCAACTAATGAATTTATTCTAAATCTTATCCCAAAACTTTTTGTAACAGATATTCTGGCAGTTTAACTTATACAGAGTTTATGTTCCCTGAAATGAATTAATATTAGCAGTGCAATATTAAAAAAAACGTTGGCTCCATTCATGACATTTATTATCATAATCATTACATCTTATGAGAACAAGAAATCTACACGTTAGGTTTATGAGTTAAAATAGGTACTGAGGTATAACGGATTTTTTTATATATCATTTTCTGCCTTATTTGCCAGTTATGGCTCCATAGCCTAAATCTGTATCTCCTGCCAAGATGACTGTGAGCTTGGAAGCTCAACTTTCCAGTCCATCTTCTATGCATTTGTCCCTTCACACCCCATGCACAGCTCGGCTGTCACACCAAACCTCTTTTATCTTGCTAGTGTAAGATGCCTCCACCACAGATTGTCTACAAGATTTACAGAAGCATTTCTGGAAACAGAGGTAAACATGGTCATAAACAGGACTACTCCTAAATTAGGCTAATGTTAATAACAGTCATGAAGGTCAGCTGTGGAAAGATATGGATCCATCTTTAGACCACATTGTCACTAAAAATGTAACACCTGTATGTGTACTATATCAAAAGAAAACTTCAAAACTATCTTTAAATATTCAAAATGAAATATAAAGCATTGGATATGGTTTAAGCTATTTCAGATAGATGTGATATATGTGAAAATACAATTAGCTTAGAAATGTCACTCATTAAACAAAAGTACAATAGACAGAGACTTGTGCATGAAGTGCAGCAGCAGTTGCAATAGTGTGATAAATTCATTTTATTCTGATATCCAGCTTTTAAGATGTAATGCTGTTCTTTAGATATTCCATGTCCATGCACCGTCCTGAGGATTATTATTTATACAATAGATGAGAGCTCCTAAGGTTTTTCCTCTTGAATAACATACTACCATGGCAAACCGACTCATCAAGGTTAACCATTCTTCTTGCCTACTACCTTCAAAAATTACATCCTCAAGAGGCATTGCACAACTAAGTCAGATAGTGTGGGCAAATTTAATTAACTAAATGTCACAGCCCACAGTTGTTACAGATGACATAAAGAGAAAAAGAGATAGGGCATAACCTTGAGGCACTTGTTATTGCTGCCAAATGTTTTAAAGGATTGTTCACTTGGACATGAAGCTTTCAGACTGTGGCACAATTAATATATGTGTGTATCACTACATCCCTCTAAAGAGAATTTCAGTGTGATTTTTCTCATAACCATTGAAGAAAACCTGAGGTGAAGAGAACAAAATGTGAAGGACTCTGACAGAGTTGCTCGGGCACCCACATGCTCATTAGACAGGAGCGATCTAGGCATAGTGTTGCTATTTAATTGCAACAACTGCAGGAAGGTCGGAACTTTTCCCAGCTCAGGGACACAACAGCAAAAGGCTTGGGACCTTGGGCCAGCAACTCCTTTGGTCTGAAGAATGTAATCTGCAGCTACCTTCTGCCTTACTGTGTGAGCATGATTTCCAGGGGCTGGACAGGAAATAACCTCTGGCCTTCTGCAGTTTAGTGAATGGGGCCCATCCTCATCCCTCCTGGGGACCCTGCTGGGGACCATCTACTGCCACCCCATGGAAAGGGACAGCACTGGTCCAGAACCCACTTTCCCTCAGCAAGGTGTGTGTTGCTCCACAGAGATGCAAAGAGTACAGAGACTACCAGAGGAAAGAGGAAATACTTATTGTCCCCATAACTCCATCAAATAGAATTTAAATGGAATGACCCAGTGAATCAGCACCATAAAGAGCAGCTAAAAAGAAGAATTTATACTTTTCCAAACAAACTTGACTCAGTGGCTTCATAATCATTTCAAACTAGCCTGAGAGTGGTAGGAGGATTAAAGAGTTAATTAAATTTCAGACAGAGAATGGGAAACCAAGGAGAAATCAGAGAGAGAGAGAGAAAAAAAAATCTTAAACAGGACTTCTGGAAAGATCTGCAATAAAATAACTAGCTCTAGATAAGCCCAAGAAAAGGCCAGAGGAAGGAGGGGAAGAATTGAACATAATACCTTTTAACTATAATTCCACCCTAGTAAAGCTCTTTTGAATGCTTAGAAATGGCACAAATACATCAGTCTTCTAGTTTGAGCTACCATAAATACATAGGAATATACCCTTCAGACTATTAATTTCTGGACTCGCAACATAAAATCCTTTAAAAAAAAAAAGAAAAGAAAAAAAATGAATACTAGATATTTAGATATTTATAGCAGTAAATAATGATTGGTGGAAACAT
>JAVCKT010011238.1:0-11240 GCA_032273925.1 Rhynchotus rufescens
CAGGCCACGCTAATAATGTTATATTCCTGGTAAAGTTCTCAAGGACAGTATTTCCTACCTAGGTCTTCCTTTACCTCAGCTGGACCTTATTCTTAAATAGTGAATATAGCTTGCATAAAGAGAGGGCAGAAATAAACTACATTTGTGCTTCCTTAAATGGCACCTACCTGCAGTCTCTATTCAAATCTTTGATCTGCTGGATTTGAGACTTTACTCTCATATGGCTAATAAGTTCCCTAGATGACAAGACTACACTTTTCTATGGATGAGAACCTATGTTGAAGAATATAATTCCAGGAATTCTCAGTGTGAAGTCTCTGTTCAGTAAACAAAGACAATCCTTGGTGAGATCTGGTCATTTGACCCATATTAAGTCAGCAGTTTGGGTACTTGAACTCAATCTCCTTCTTTCAACTTTCATCTTTGTCTAATTTAAACAACTTATCTACTTGTTGCTGTAGATCAATTCTATTCTGAACTGTACTCCTTTAATAAGCATCTTGTAATTTAGGAGATTAAAAGATTTCCTGTAGATGGCAATTATTTCAGAATTACATGTGCAAAAATCAACATTACAATGCATAACTAATTTTCAGTCCCTAGGAACTCTCTCCTCTGTTAATGGTTCAGCTTAGATGAAGCTTGAAGAACAGTTGCAGTACAAATAATAGTATGGCACCAGTTTGTAAGAATCATAGTTCCCACACTTCTTTTGCTTTTCTTCAGAGAAAACCTATATATATATATATTTTCATCAACTAAAAGTAAAAATACTGATTCATCTTGGAGCTTAAGATAGTTCTATTTTTAAAAGTTGAAGTTAGAAGATTTGCTGCTTTACTTTCATAAATCGATAACAAATCTATAATCGTGGTATTTGATGCAAACAACAGTAGCAGGTGGAAATATAAAGTTCATTAAAGCATGTCTTTGAAGCTGTGGCAAACAATGAAGGGCAGAATTTCTTCTGCTTGGTTCTGAAAGACAGTTGCCATGTGAATAAAATTGTTCATAGTATGTGCCAAAGCCATTGTATTTGACAATTAACTCAATGTACTGTTGTGATATTCTGCCATTTGAAGTCAATCATCACCTTATACAGTTATATATTCCTTTTTTATATATATAGCACAGATATATTGATTTCTGTTAAAAAGAAACAAAAGTAAAGGAAAGGGGCAGCTTTTTTTCTTTTTTTTTCGATCTTCTGTGATATCTGTAACTTCAAGAAAAGAATGATGATGGTAATTCTCCGTCAGAACTGAAGAGAACATTCACAAATGTAACTTTTAAGGATATATAATAGTCTAAAAGTTTCGGTTATGTTTGTTCCATTTTTTTTGAATAAAATAAATTTATATACTGTAGACAGTATCTGTTTGTCATCTATTCTAGAGAAAAGTAGAAATCAACAAACTCAGTTTCCTTTTTATTTACATTTTCCACGCTAGAATATTTATTCCGCTATAAAATGAATTACATGAATACATTTACTGTGAAAGTTCAGTGTTCTTAGGGCATGCATACTTCAAACAGGTACTTGTTAAGATAAAAATATAAATAGATAATTTAGCCTGGGTTGCAAATACATTGACATTGTTAGCTAATGAATAGTTAGTTTTTATTCGAATGGAACTATCAACCAGTGTGTGCATGTGTGTGTTCTTTTTTTTGTTATTGGTTGAACTGAAGAAGTAATCTTGAAAAAGCAGATGCTGATTGATATTTTTTAAAAGTTATTAGGAAAAACAATGGTACATTTGGTCCCCTGACTGGTAGATATATAACTTAGAACCAGCTGAGAATTTTGTGTACACCCTTCCTTTCCTGTCTAAAATTCTTTGTACTATTCACTTTATTTTCATCTTCATTTCTAATTCCCTATATAACACCAAATCAGCTGCTTTACTGAAAGATGATAAAATAGTTCTGTGATGTCTCCTTTATTTAGAAAACTATCTATATTTTTGGTACTTGTTCCAGCCACACATTAGCTTTAAAAAGTGGCTTGGGATAACGAAATGCCTTTGTGCTCCCAATTCAAGAATAGCAAATACTCAGTGTTATTTTTTGTAAAAGACGTGGGAAATCTCGGGGTAACAGAGAAGTTAGATTCTTGCTCGAAAAGGAAAATGCTCCTGCTAGTCCCCAAAGATTTTCAGCGTTGCAAGTTCAGGCTGAATTAATAAAACCTAACTGTATTAAATAAATAAATAAATAAGTAAGTAAACAAATAAATAAATAATAAAAAATAAATAATCTTTTTTTTTCAAAGATTTTAAGTAAGATTCTTAAGTAAAAGATACTTAAGTTAATACTTACTTAAGATACTTAAGTAAAATCTTAAGTAAGATTTTTTTCAAGATTTTAAGTAGTTCACATCTGAGATGATCAGCCCACACTATCACTTCTGTTTCAAATGCTCAAAGTGGTATGTAAGATAGTATAAGCCTAATAAGATCATACGTGTTTTCAAGTTTCAATTGTTTGCGTATGGGATCTTTTTCAAAGACTGTTTTATTCAGGCAACATTCTTGTTCCACTGAAACCACTAGTATGTTTGCTAATTGCTTCAGTAGGGCCACTGCTTTTTAGTTTTTGGTGGTGCTAATTCCACTTTGCTGAGACATAGATGATAACTTTTTCCATTTTTTTCATACTACAGCATGCACATACTCAAGTGAACATTTAAAAACTGGGAAACTTAAATACATGCTCAACTCTGGTACCATGAATCCTAATTGCCTTAATATGTTCTTTTTTTTTTTTTTCCACATACACGTCTTCCTAATTATTAACTGTTCCTTGCTTTCCTCAGCTTTTACTCCCTAATTCCATCCCACATCTACTATTATTTCTCACTCTTGCCTCTTTGTTTATCAGTATCAATAGAGTACAAAGAAAATAATATATTATTCCAGAAATGTCCCATATTCTACTATCCCCAAATTCCAAAACACTATTAAAAATACATATATCAACACAGAACTTCTTTTCAAACCTCCTTGCAAAGGCTATAACTTTTGGGGAAAAATAAATAAATAAAGGACCAAAACAGATGCATTTTTGCATTAACTTCTGACACTAAAATAACTTCCTTGCCCACTCAGCTCTTCCTTGTTCTGTCTGATCTTTATGAAGTATTTATCAGATAGTTTGGATAAATGATTTTCAGACTGAAAATTGCAGGGAAACTGTTAAGTGATTCTTCATTAATTGTTCTTTGCTCGTTTTTGTTTCCCTAAAGAGGGATTCATCTTTCGCCCTTAAGACATCAACAGTGTAGAATTCAGTATCAGAGAAAGATTGCCCAGGCTTCCTTTATTGTTAAAAGAGAAAAATATACTCTTACAGAGCATAATTCATTTTGTTATAATATAAATGTAAAAAATAAAATGTATAACCTTTCCCCCCCCCCCCCCAAAAAAAAAAAGGATAAATTATACCTTAGAAGCATATATTTCTTCCATTGACCATTAGTAAAGCTTAGAGTGATTGGCTCTGTTGCAGATGTCTGCTCAAAAGCACCTGCTCAAGGTATTTGTGATGAATTCCTCACCCACCTCTAACTTATAGTTACATATGTAAAAATAAGAAACTTAAAAAATGATCAGCATTCAGTAATAGTGTATTACTGTAAACTGTGTTCTAATAAGTGCCATATAATCTACAAGAAAAAGATTTAAAAAGTGAAAATGAATATATAATAAATCTCATCAATGGGTACATAATTATATTGTGTTCATAAACTCAGCTGGTTAACTGGCACATACAACATAAAAATAATCTAGTGAGCTAGATGACAATTTATTCAAAACAGCACTCTGAAAATAATTTCCTGTATCTCCTTGGTTTATATTATACATTACTAGATTTCTTTTCCTTAAGAATTTGATAAAAAAAAAATTGATTTCAGGAATGTAGAACAAATATATATAAAATGCTTTGGATAAATGGGAGATCCAGGAGACATCGTAGGGCATGCCACACTGTGTCTAATTTTATTTTAAAAGACACTCTCTATTGCAGTAAAATAGAAGTTATTTTCTACTGTGTATCACAGAAATTCATCCTTCTAAGAAATATGTTTTGACTGTATAAGAATACCCTACTCACTTGCCATTTAATGCTGCTACTCCAACAGTGCTTCTGGCAATTGACATACTTGCCACAAATGTCCACTGCTGACTTTGAGGGTCCCACCTCTCAACTGTATTCAAATAGCTCCAACCATCATGGCCTCCCACTGCATAAATAGGCCCTTCAAGCACTGTAACTCCTAAAAATGGAGGAGGAGAGAGTGAAAGAAGATAAAAGTCTGCTTTTTCTGGTAATTAGAAAAAATTATCCATAACATAGCTAACAAATAAATTTTCATACTCAATGTAGAGATGGAAATACCATTTGGAATATGATTAATGGAGAATTAAAAGATAGGAATAAATTTAATGCCAATCAACATGGTTGTACGAAAAATAGGTCTTGTCAATCAAGCAGTATTTAAAAAGATAATTTGCTTCGTATCAAGGATGTGATTGTCGTAGATTTCTATGAATAATTTGACTTAATATCTCATAATATTCTCAAAATAAATTAGAATATCAGTAAAGTCCATGATAAACAAATTAGGGTCTAGATATCTGACTATTCTCACCTTGTTGTCAACCTCAGGAAAATTTCATTAAATGGTATTGTTTCTACTGGGAATGAAGAGAAAGCTGAAGTTTTCTTTTTTTCTTATTCTTTTTTTTTTTTTTTTTGGTCTGTATGATAATAATAATGAATTATCATTAATAATAAAATGAAATATCATTAATAATAAGTAAATATCATTAATAATAAGTAAAATACCTATATAAAATTATAAGTATATATAGCAAAGTATAAGAAAATACACAATGTCATATATGAAGCTTCATGAATTGGCCTAAAATCAAAAACAGACTTAAAGTCTGGAGGAAATGACTTACAAGAGAAACTTAAAATGTTCAAAAAATATATTCAAATATCTTCATTTAAGATTAGGTTACTCTGCAAGACAAGATACAGCTAAACACATTTTGATACAAAACTAGGAGCTCAGATCTTCCACTACATGAATCCATGATCGTTTATTCTATTTATCCAAATGAGCATTTAATCTGGAAATCTCAGACTATGACCAGTTCTATTTCATAAATGCCTTCTTTTTTCTATTCCATTTCAGATACTCTGAACTTGTTATAAAGTCAGAAAGGAAAAAAAAAAAACTATTAAGGTTCCAGAAAATGAGATTATTAAAAAAAAACCCTATATTTAAGAAAAAGTTTTCATTTTCTACATAACTATGTTTTGATCTGTTTAAATTCAAATGGTAATGTAACTTTAAAAACAGACTTTGAACAAGTTACATCTTAGTATTCAAAGTAGTCTTATTTTTACAATTAGACAAATACAACAAGTAAGGAGTTTACTATAGTGTTACCTCTTACTATTTTTTTTTTTCTACTTACAATCTCTGATCTGAGTGTCCTACAGATACAGAATTCCTTCTGTGAATTCATTCTCCTTTTTTTTTTTCTCATCCAAAAAGTCTTCCTCATAACTGCTCTTTATTCAACCATGTTTCAGCCCTAATTTTTTGGAATATTATAGGAAATATTTAACTGTAGTCATTGTCTATCCATCTCAATATCTCATCTCAGGAAGCAAGCAATACCAAATATGTGAAGAGATATTTCAGTGAATTCACTGAAAGGAAAGGATAATCTGCTTTACTTATCTTAATATTTAATAGCTATATATGTTTCTGAATCATGAAGAATTAGGTTTACAACTGCCAAAAAGTACTTTTTACCATGTGCTCTGGTTGAGACAAAATGTGTGCAAAAAGACTTTGAGGTAGGAATGTTTTTATGTGCTTATGTGCATTCGTAATATGTGTCATGATACGCGTACACACATGTACCCTTACATTTTGAAAGAGTTGTATTATCACATAGTCATTTTCACACATATGTAATGCATGACAAAACTTTGATCAGTTTTGAAATTTCCACCTCTTTACTCTCTTAAATATCTTCTTTGTTCAGAAATGTCCTCAGTTTAATATTTTTAGATCATTCATTATTTAATGTTCTTTTATCATATTTTATTTCCTTCATTTTTCTCTGTAAGTTAAGCCATCCTAATTATTTCAATCACCTTTCATAGTAAATCTGTTCTGTAATCATAATACTGTTCCTCTTTCATTCCTTTGATTTTTTTTTCTGAAATGACAGCCAAACCTGGTAATTTTGAATAATGTAATAGAATTTCTTGCCACTGTATTATTTTGTATTCTGTATTTTCCATTGTATTCTTTAACCAAATTATGCTGAAGACAGTCTTTACCTACTTCATGATGAGATCTTCGCAGTTTATCCAATGAATGTAGAACTCTCTAATAAGTACAGTTACTGAATACCTTTTCCCTGGTACCTTTTACTTTGTACTTATCTCTTGCTGTTACAATTATCAATTTAGCTGTTTTATGAAGTTCATTGCATTTTCCTCTGAACTTACCTTTGTGTAGAAAAACTTCTACACATTTTGCTATAACAATGTACAATTCCATCTCCACAGAAGCTAATCTTACACAGGCAAATCAGGCAGTTAGAAAATTGTAAAAATAAATATGATTCATGCACAATTTTTGTCATGTTCCTCCACCAAAAAGCATGAATACAGTTATATTTAAAGCATAGAAGAAATCTGAAAGTTTATTTTGCTTTGTAGAACTTTAAGCAATGCAATAATCCTTGTTTTCCCCAGTTTGTATTGCTGCTATCCAGTAATAGGAAGATTCACTGGCAAAGAGATAGGCTAATGGCTCTTTCTATAAATAGTTCAATAAAAGAAGGGTTTTTGTACAAAAGTAATATCTGCTGTCTTACATCATATGCAACTTTATGCCTTTTTTTTTTTCCCAGAAGAGTACAAAATGTACTGATATCTGCACACTTACTCCTTAAGAGATAGTCTATTTCTGTGTTTTAAAATATGGAGCAATCAGATACCTCAATACAGAATTACACGCTGTTTTGGCACAGTTATGGCTGTATTAACTGTGAAAGAATAGGACCTTTTTGGACTATGTAAATACATTATATTAATGCTTAAAGTCTAGTTTAACAATAATAATTAAAATTAAAAAACTCCATGAAAGTATTATTATTCCTATTTAAAATGTCTTGTTTCCTTTTTCCTAATTTTGTTTTGATATCTATAGGCATTTGCAATGTATAAATGCAAAATGGAATAGACTGATACAGCTTAATGGCAGAAAAATATTTTAATGGCATAACCATGAAAACTAGTAGAGGCAGATATTGTGCGTGCAGATAATGTAAACAATACAGAGCAAGTTATGAAGGAATGAAAAAGAAAATACATAAAATTTTAAAAACCTGCTGGAAATTCCATGACAGATATAAAGTTTCTCTCTCTCTCTCTCTCTGTCTCCACATATAAATATAAAAATATATATGTCTATGTTTTTTTTCCCAAGAGGTAATATCATCATAGTATATTAGCATTTGCATAAACAGAAGATTTTATGATTAAGAGCATAACTGACGAGGAATAACAAGATCTAATAACTGAAAATAACTGAAAAATACTAACTTGACAAATTCAGGTGAAGGACAATCTCCAATTTTTTTAAATAACTCATGATGAGGAATTATTGGAATTATGCTGGTACTTCTTGGGTTGCTTGAAGTTTTCATAAGCATACTGTTACTTTTTAGAAAGACATCTACTCAAGGCAGAGATGGCTAGCTGAAATTTTGATTTCCTCTGGCAGAAAGCTGGTCAACAATATCACAGCTTTAGTTTCAGGCCATAAATCTATGACTCCGTATAAATTTGCTAAATATGGCCATGAACATCACGGCCTCTTTGACTTTGGTATAGACATGCCATGGGGAATATTTCTTTCAGTACTTGTTCTGATTGGAATCTGTCTTCTCCTCCCAAGCTAACAATGCTGAGGGCAGGGCTAGACAAACCTGTCAAACCAATAATTGTAGGAGGCCTACTGATGACAGGTTGAAACGACAGAAATGTAAGCTTTAGTACATGGTTTAATATATCGTGACATAGAGTGTGAAGTGTTTCGTGCAGACATCTCTGTTGGAGAAACAGCTAGACCTCTGCAGGGAATCTAATTGTGTATATATATGTATATATGTATATATATTTTCTTCTTGTTTAACAGCAAATCTTTTCTTTCTCTTCTATTTTTTTATGCATGTACTCTCTTTCCTACTACTGTGGGCTGATATATTAATAGTTCTCCGTATTTTCCACACATTCTTCATATATTGCTTAATACCGGTAACACAGTAGAGGTACGTGGTGTATGGGGAACAGAAAGTCATGTGCTAACTGCTCATTATTCTACTAAGATATTGTACTAAGATACTCTTTCCAGGATATGATCTGTCTACACTGTCAAATAACTAATCACTTGATTCTTGACTTCCTGATCATCTCTTCTTCTTTCTAGAGAGCCAAAAATGGATATTGAATGCTATTCTAACAATTTTCTCCAGAAACATTGTCTAATGTGTGTAAGTGAAACTATGCCGGATTTATTTTTCTCAGTGCTCCAGAAATGATCCTGGTAGGTTCTGCCACACTCAGACTTCATCTCACTCACCAGAACTTGCAGTTGCTGTCCTCAATACCACACCATAAAATACCATATCAATTCAAGCTCTTTGAACTAAGAAAGCAGTAAAAACCAAAGGCACAATTGGGTGAATTAAGTATCAGTATATTAATATGAAATTCAATAATATAAAGTACAAGACCAAACATAATAAGATTATTTTAATCAGATGGGATAAGGATTCTCAGCATTCAGTGGAAAGTCTCACTTCCTAGTCTGGGAAGAGAGCTCTTCCACTTTCTTACTTACATTTTCCTATCTTATAAGAAGTTAGAAGCATTCAAGCAGTAGGATCTGGCACTCAGTTACCACAACTCTCTGTGTCCTTTCTCTCATCTATTATTTACACTATTTTATATTAATCCAAATCAAAATATAAAGAGCTCCTTAAGTATGTTAGGAGAGCTATTCCTCATAGCTACCTGAAAAGGGAGGAGATCACATTTTCAGTGGGAATGCCTTTCCTGACTGGCGCAATCTTTCAAACCCAGATATCAAAGTCTGGATTACTGTCTGCCAAGTAATTAATTTAGTTACTAATACAGGCAAAATAAAACACAAAAAAATATAATATTGGTGAAGATGTTAAAATTATTAAGTAAATTTGATTAGACATTGCAGCCAAAATTATTTTAATTTTCTTTTGACTTGTTTTAGCTATGTTTTGGATAATTGCACAAATCTGTAAAAGCATTTTTTTTTTTTTTTTGGTGATATAAACAGCAAATAATCACACTTAAAATATAGATCTTGCTACTGCAAAGATGTTGCAGAGTCTGCAGAATTCATAAACATTCTTGTTATTGGTGGGATAGGCTGATACATGTATAATTATAGGTTATGCAACTACAGCTGAATGTTCAAGAAAAGCTGTTTTTAACTAATTTACATCTTCCTGTGTTCACAAAAAATAACTTGCCTTATGAAGCATTTGTGAAATGCATGACTTAAATCATATAGAAAAAAAATCTGTGAAAGAAATTGATTTTTTTAATCAAGTCAGAACAATGAAGCTGGAAGGCTCTTTTGTCATGAAATGCCAATAAAAAGCATTTGTTAATAAAAAATAAAAATAAAGCATTTTTAATAACAATATACAGCAATGCATATATATCTTTTGAAGTAAATCACTGCATATGTACCTGAGATTCTGAAAAGAAACTGTCCCTTCCAACCTCAACCATTCTGTGATTCTACACACAGCTCTCTGGCAGCACTCATGTTATATTGGCGACTGCTGCACATCTGCAAACAAACATACAAACACATGCTCCAATGGAATCCATCCCCTTTCTCCTTCTATTAATTCTAGCCCTAACCCTAAAGCAAGCACTAACCTTAAGCCTAACCCTAGAAAATTTTTCCAAGCTCAAAGACAGACAGGGACCTGGTAGTTGTTCCTGTCAACCTACCTGATGCCGACCAGGATAACTCCTTTGGCAGCACTCACTTTGGCAGCCCCTGCACCTATCCACTCCAATGGCATTGTTCCCTTTTCTCTCAACACTAATCCTAACCCTAACCCCCAGGCAATCTCTTCCTTGGCATCCCTGCACACACCTACTCCAACAGGATCGTTCCTCTCTCAAGCCTAACCCTAATCTTAACTCTAATTATAAAGCTATCATTAACGCTAATACAATCCCTACCTGAAACCTAACCTTAACCCTAACCTAACACTAATATATTTATGGGCAGGGATGGGGACAATTTACCTAGTGCCAAGTAGAAACTCTTCCCAGCATAACTCTTTTGGCAGCACTCACTCACCTTCCCATAGCAGCCCCTGCATACCTCCACTCCAATGAAATCATTCCCCTTTCTCTTTCTCTCACCACTAATCCTAACCTTAACCCGAGATTTTTTTCTCATGCCAAGGCTGGGATGGACTCCATCGTATGTGATGCATGAAAGAAACTCCTCTCTGCACAACTCTCTAGGCATCACTCCCTTGGCAGATCCTGAACTTGCCTAGTCCAAGGACTTAATTCCTCTTTAACCTTACATCAACCTTAACCCTAGACATTTTTTCAAACCAAACCTGTGATAGAAAACACCTATGTGTTGCAGACAGGAAGTTTCCTCCAGCCAAGCTCTCTTAGCAGCATTCACGCTGTCTTGGCACCTCCTGCACACAGCTACTCTAACAGGATCTTTTCTCTCTCAAATCTGTCCCTAACCTTAACCCTAAATTGTGGAGGAATTGTTTGGAAAAGTAGGGCCTAACAGAAGTTTTGGCATTGCAGAAGCTTGCTTGGGGTGAGACACTGTTGCCACTTCCAGGATGACTGGTACACACGGACTCAGCTCCTCCACGGTTGCCCAGGCAACACAATCTGCCCTCCTCACAGCTGCAAAGAGGAATAACGGAGGATGGAGCGGAGTGAAGACCCCGTGCTAAACTCTGTTACTCTCCCTGTGCTGGGCCGCTGATAGGCCGCACAGTAGCTGTCCAATGGGAGATACACGATAAAAAGTCCAGTGCTGAGCCAGAAAAGTGGCAAATCACTCCTTTCGGATGAACTTTGCTTGAACTTTGCTCATT
>JAVCKT010011242.1:0-18081 GCA_032273925.1 Rhynchotus rufescens
GAGCAACATTTGTGTCATGATTTTGTGATTTTTTTTGTAAATGGGATTGCTCCAAAGCCACCATCACTGCCAGAAACTGGGTCCTTACCTTATCACCTCTTGTTAATGAAAATTGCCTAGTGAGACACCACATGCTGGGTCACAACTCTGGCCAAAGAGGATTTGTGTTTGGGTAGTGGTTCAAAAAGAACTGCTACCTGCTATTACTGGGCGGTAGATGGACCACTGAATGAAAAATGGTTCCTGCCCCTGTTAACTTTTAAATCACTTACACACCTTGTTTTTTACAAGCTAAAAGACAGAACAAGATGCAGACTCTTGTCTTGCTGCTTTGGTTTGTTTGTTTTTATTCCCCATGCAAGGGCTTTAGGGAGTGTGTGTCTGCTAAGTATTTCTGCAGCTGTTCAAAAGCAATCTTATTGCACAATACAGTGTCTGAATAATTGTCCCAGGTGACTATTAAAGTCTACTGCTGCACCATAAAATCATGAGGAGTAATCTTGCACCACAGCAGAAAATACCCAACAGTCAACCCTGCAGAGTGTCATTCCTGTTAGCAGAGAGCTACTGCAATGAAGTAAAGATTCGGGAAGACAGAAAAAGCACGGGGAAGTCTCTACACATTAAATTGTTATTTCTCTTGCAAACCAAGCAAAAGTTGCTGATTGTTAAATATTGAATTGTCTGTATTCATCTCTAGTGAATTGAAGTCAATAGGCTTACATCAGGGATGACTTTAACCCATTCCATGTGAAATGCTTGTCTTTTCATTTCCTTCTCCTCCTTCCTCTCCTTCTCCCCCTCCCTCTCCCTTTTAAGCCTAATTTATGGTAATACAGTTTAATTGTGGTTGGTTGGCCTGTTGAGGATAAGCATATTGGTTCCAACTCATTTTGCTGACTCTAAACTTGGCTCAGAATGGAGTGCTGGGGTAAAGGAGGTTGTTAGTAACTGTAACAGTGCTATCTGGGAAGTGTCTGCACACTGCAAAGGTATAGGGCCTCTTAGAGACCCTATAATTGTAGATAACATGATCTTTGATTTTTTTTTTTTAATAATGATGTTTGCATCACTGACTACAAACTACGTACCTTAACCATTAATTAAGAACTACCTGGTTGGAAAGAAATTTAACTTCCAGATAAACAGACTATGAGTATTAATTCCTCGCGGAACAGAATGTACTAACTTGGACTTATGTATTTTTTTTTCTAGTTATGAATTGAAAAGAGCTGAATTGCTCAAAGCAGGGATCCCCCAGTCTTCATTCTTTCAACACATGAAAGCAGGAGCCTCTATTTCCTCTTCCCATATCCTCTTAACAAACTCTTCTACAGAATCCCACCCCACAGTCCTGTCACCAGATCACTGATACATCCCAGTGCAGAATTAGCTACCCAAAGCTCAGGACCACAGCTAACGACAAATGACTATTATTATCAATAACAATTGGTACATGGGGCACTTAAGTTTTCTTTGCACAGTTCCTTCTCAATAATAAACACTCGAGCAGTAGCACACTATTCTTCTCCCTGTTCAACACAGATAAATATTTCCAAAAGGGGAGATAAGCTGCTCTTTCTTTTAGCTAAAGATGATTCACACCCCATCAGTGATAAATAAATAATGAACTAAGAAAATCTAGTTCTAGATGAATCATAAAAAGCAACAGGTCCATTCAGCCTATTCACATGTATCTGTGATATGAGCCCAGTTAAGACTGACAGTAACAAAAGTTTTACACCATCATTTAACACTCTCATGGAAAAAAAAAAGCTTGTTTTGCTCCACAGAGCCAATGTGTATGCATGTGTATATATCCACATGTACGTATGGAAAGCTCACAGTATGATCTGGGAGCACTTTAGAAGTTAACTTTATCTAGTCAACCATAGATATTGAGGCATAAGGCAGTAGGCCACTTCATAACAGCAGTCTTTTTAGCTCACCAGTACAGGGTTAACGATTTTAAAACAGCTGAAATTAGTTTTATATCTAGGTAAGTTTGACAAGTTAGATTACTTCTCATTGAGGTATCTATCGCTCATGTTCTTGCGTTTGAGTTCATCTTCTTGGGTTGCTCATCATTCTGAATTTCAGCAACAGGAACTCATTCATGAGTAAGTTCAGAGTTGAATAACACCATTTAATCATTTTCCTGAGCTCCACTGAATTACGCCTTAGTTTCATCCTACGAAAGCTGGCAAAAGTGCTCTGGACAGTGAGGAAGAAAGCTTGGATGTGAGTTAGAGTAGCGCAGCTGATAGAAAGCTGTACTTGTGCAGATCAGATTTATGAATGAAGCATTTCAAGTTTGCATTGTGCCAATCACAGAGACTTGAAAATTGGCTTAATTCTACTTAGCTACTAAAGTTTTCCAAGCTCCAGACTGCTGTGTAGCAATTTTGTGATGACCACAGGTGACACGTGAAGAAATCCCAGAGTCTTGGTAAATATCCAGTTTGGCATAACAACTTCTTACACAGGTTTACTATGTGGATTTTTCATTTCTCTACTTGCAAGGTCTGTTTTAGAAGCATAAAACCACAAATACTTTCTTCTCCCTCTCCTTGACAGTACCTCTATTTCACCAATAAGATGCTGAAGTAATCATGGCAGTGTATGAAACAATGTGATGTTTGTAATGGGATGCATCACACTCGCACAAACTTCACTGTTTCCCTGTTAAAGATTCACAGTTAAGATCAAGATTGGAGTTAACAGACAGAATTGTTACTTCCCCATTTGGGCCTAAGTAACTGACCTGCAATAGCTCTGATAAAAAGCTGCAACTCACATAGGAGTAAGGTGGCTGTTAGTGAGGCTAGGACTGATGTTTCAGGTTTCAATTTTTATGGCAGGTTTTATGACAGAGATACATTTGATAGATGGGCTTATATGTATCTTTCACTCTATGCAAAGAAGACCGAGCTTTTCACACCCTTGGAAAGTTGAGTAACATGCAAAAGATTAGAATAATAAGGCTGCAGTGTTAAAGAGTTTAAAAACCTGTGGAAGCTTTTATTTATTTATTTATTTATTTATTTATTTTCCAACAGTGAAATTCTAAATTCTGTTTTGATGCCTCCAGGTAGTTGAGTAGTTGTACTCAACTTGTTTTGAGTTGGTAGTGTTTCTGAAAGCGGTTTGTTGGTATCTGAATATATATTCAGTATATCTGAAAGTGATAGCAGTTAGTAAGGACTGACCAGGAGTCCGAATAGACAATCTAGACAATCTGACCAGGATGAACGTATTATGTGGAACTGAGAGAGGCAGGAAATCAAAAAGAGGATGTTCTAGATAAGCTGCAGTAAATTTCCCACCAAAAAAAAAAAAAAAAAAGAAAAAATAAAAAAAAAAAAAAAGAGGTTTTGATTCTGCATGATTCTCTATGACTAGGAATGTCTTTTCTGCAGAGATGCATTGACAGACTCTGACAAGACACAGTTTTCTTGCTCTGTGCCTTGTCAGTAGCTCACTTAAACTGACTCTGAGTGTTTCTTGTGCCTTTGAAGTACAGCAATGGCATTGCAGCAAGAAACTTTCCAGTTTGGTTTATGGTTTTATAATTTGCTGTGCCACTAGACTGCAGCTGTGATACTAAAGCAAGGAAAACCATTCTTTACTATACTGTCTTTGATAAGTAAAATACTAATGTCCTGACATCTATTTTTCTCTCTACAGTTTGTCTCATTTCTGGACCTTGTTCAAATGGTGATATTAAACTTGATAGCTCTTTCTACTTTTATCATGAATATTCTTCCTTGTTTTTTTTTTTTTTTTTTTGGTGCTATTCTAAAGGGTCAGAGTTTGTTCTGCGAACTGCATTTAATGTTTAACAAATAACTCTTCTCAATGGATTAGTTTAAAATTAACTTACTATAGTGTATGGCAAGTATTTCTCCTGCTGACACATCTAAGAATTATAATGACATTGAACCTTTCATAGCCTTCAATGGTATGAAATATTTTGCTTTTCTAATAGAGAAAGTTGTAAAAATGGAGTAACATCATAAGAAGTAAGGAAAAAAAGGGATTCTTCTCTCTTTTCTTCAATGGAGCATGGGATTTAAAATACATCAGCACAAACGTGTTGCTGCCAGCTGCAGAGATGGTTCTGTACTGCTATATGCTATATGCTAATATGCTGACATCTTTCCAGAGGCAAGGCAGTCACTGCAATATGCACATGCAGTGAACATAGTATTCCATGATGTGCATGGCCTCCAAAGCTCCCTATGCCCAGTACCGTATGCATTCCATGCCAAAATCCCTTTCTGAGGCTCTCCTCAACCAAGCCTCTAAGATTCCAAGTCTATAGAGTACTAGTCTACAGATATTTTCATGGCTTGTATTATTTCTTATGATATGTCCATATGCTGACTTCAGAGCCTCGTGTTACATGTAGCAGTGACGGTGCTCAATGGAAGGCAGCAAGTGAATAACCTTACTCATTATCTTGTTAAGTGACTAGCAGATGAGCTTCGTTGCTTTTTTTAATAATGTGCTAATGATGTATAGCTGAACAGCAAAACAGTTCATATGGACATACTCTGGTGAGGATTCTCTGCTCTCACCATTTGTTGGTCACCACCTACTTTGCGAGGTTACATAATTACACACTATTGTTTCTGTGTCATAAGTGAGTGACTGGAACTTTGTAATCAACCTGAGCTCCGCTACTGAGATCTGTTGCTCTCCGAACAACATGATGAATAAAAACTTGCTTAAATGAATGCTTAACGCAAAAAATAAAGCAGGAATTGTAAGCATGTGCAGACCAAAGAGCTACTAAACAGCTAGGCAAATGCCTATGAGTCTTGTATTATTATTATCTAATGACATTGGCTAGGTGCCCCTGTATTGAACCCATTGAATGCAACCTGGTTAGTTCTGTGAAGGCACTTCCTGCCTTGGAGTCCTTATAGGCAGAAATGCTGCTGTATACTACAGTGCTTCAGCTTGTTGAAATGAAGAATAGTTAAGACGTTTAATGAGTTAAGCCAAATGAAAGAATGCTCTGATGAAACAGGCCTCAGTTTTGTTGCCTCAGTTGTTATGTCAGTTCTTGAACATATTATCTCTGTAGCTTAATGTTAATACACCTCCATATCTCTTCATCTTCATTTTAATCAAATCCATCCATGTCACTTTTTTTTTTTTTTTTTTTTTTTTTTCCTTCCCCTCCTATGCATTTGGGATTTCATTTTTGCTTTTTCTGGTTTTGCTCATACAAACTGTTCCTACGTCTGGACTGACCATACTAGAAGAGGTACACTGGGTGTACACACTTTTGGAGTTATAAACTGAACCAAAAGGCTGCTTATGCTGCAGAAGCCTTCAATAAGCCAGTAGGAAGCCTTCCTAACTGAACAAAGATCCTCTCTGGCTCTTTTTGAAGCAGTTCCCCAGAGAACCTAGATAGTAGTCTGAGCTCTTCTGAAGTAGGAGCATCTGAATCACAGTTAAATTATATAGGTGTCAACATTTGATAGAGCAAAAGTACTTGCTAACCAGAGGGAGTAGGTTTTAACTTAGAAGCACAAAAACTGACTATGGTCTGTTATACTAAACATTCTAAAACACCTTCCTTTTGGCAGTTAGACAGTATGTCAGATTTTAAGCTAAAACATATGTTGAATCTTACAGTATTCATGATTTGTTTTACTTTAGAAATCATTAGTTCACTTAATGCAGGAGGCATTACTTTTCAATTTTACCAAACAACTGTTGTTTGAGGAAAGAGTTTATGTTAGCAAGGTAGTGATGAACAGGAACTTCAGGTGTGGAAAATGTATTATTGGTACACTCTTTACTAGTAAAATCACGATGACTAAACGGAGATACAGAAGGAGACAGAATGGCTAAAGCTTGCTCATGCTTCTCTTTTGTCCTCCTTGTAATAAAAAGGGAATGATTAAACTTATTTGACCTTATCGGCCAGTATCCATTCCTTGCTGGAGGTTAAATGAAAAACTCTTTTATTCCTACTTCTATGCTGACCCTACATTTGTGTCCTGATTCTCCTGTCTCCGGTTGTATGGACAGTTCGTCAAGTCAATGGGAAAATTGTCATGAAAAAGAGTTGCTCAACACGAATGAGGTTTGCAAGATCAAGTCTTTCATGATCAGCATAACCCTGGATACTGGGCTGATATGGCATCCTTGATTTACAGGAGTAATCCTATTAGCATCAAAGGGGTAATTCACATGAGTGAGGACTGTGAGAATGAGCCCCTCAGGAGCAACTATCACCACCGTTATGTATCTAACCTCACTTAGATCACAGCAGTTTTCAAATGTTGTACAGGCACTTTATGCTGCTATGAACTTTTAAGAGAAAATAGACCTTGAGTACAAGTTCACTCTTGTCTTACTGACCACAGCCCTGGTTTTGCACCTTCCTTACAAGGTGTCTTGCATCCACTTTTCCCCCTGACGCTTGGGTGGTTCAGGGTTTGCAAGAAATATCACCTCCTGTTTTTCATCCCTTCTTCTTTCTTGTTCTTTTTTTTTTCTTTCTAAATTCTTGTTTTCCTACTTTCCTTTCTTCACTTTCTCTCTCTTTCCTCCTTCTTTCTGTCCCTTCCTCAGAATTAGGGGAATTAAACAATGCTAGGAAATAAATAGTAAAGTGTTGGCCTCAAAACTCCTAGGCTGTGAAGGTGTAAGCTTTTCCGATCTTGAATTTTCTTAAGATTGAATACATGAATCTAAAATTGCATAATCTGCAAAACTGAAATAAGAAATAGAAAAAGAAAGGATGTTTTCTGTAGAATTTCTGGAGGTATTTCTGCTCCTTTTTGTATTTACAAATCTAGTGAAAAAGAGGTAACAGAAAATCACTAGAAATTTATTGCAAAAAGCGCTAATTACGGCACATGACTGGGCTATATTATATGCTAGGTGGTGTAGAAATATGTATGAAGATACAGTTTCTGCCGAAAATAACAGTTAGGAGCCCCCCCATTTTTTTTTTCTTTTAAATAAGTCAATTCATGGTTTATTGAGTCAGTTTTAAAAACAATCCCAAATCTGAAGTCCTTGCTCAAGTAATTTTTTTTTCCACATTTGATGATTAACAAGAGCCACAAAAGCTTTGCAAGCATGGGGGCTACCTGGTGGCATGAAGCATCAAAACAGTGTCTCTAATGCTGGATATATGTAGCCCAGACTAACTTTCTGTCATAGTGCCGCTTTGAAAATCGTTTCATTTCCTTTCTACGTTTCTTATTTCAGTACCCTTTGCTGTATACTCGAGTCTATATTTTCTTGTCTATATTTTCACCAGTGCTTATGAACCTTTTAGCCTAAAAACTTGCTACAACTGGGAGGCGTAGAGCTGGGGCGTAGAGGGTTATTTTACTTGAGGGTGGGCTGTTGCTGCCTTGCGTTTCCTCTCTCAAGTATCTTAACCTTATTTTGCAATCTGGGGAGGTTCAAAGTTGGGGTGTTTTTTGTCATTTCTTTCCTCCTTCTCGCAGGCCTCAGCCCCGCTTCCCGCGCACGCGAGCGCGGGCCGGCCGCGCCATGGCGGCGGCCGCTGCCCGGGCAGGGAGGCGGAGCGCGGCAGGGAGGGCAGGGCAGGGCAGGGCAGGCCTGGCCGGGCCCATGCGGAGCGGGAGCGGGAGCGGGGCGGGGGTTTCAGCGGCGGCCGGGAGCAGCAGCGCTCGGCGCGGTGCCTGCGCGCTCCGAGGGGACGAGGCGGAGGTGCGTGAGCGCTGCGCCATGGCGGAGCCTCCATGGCGGCGGCGGGGAAGGGGGGCGGCGCGCGCTTGCGGGCGCCATGAGGGCCCGGCGAAGGAGGGAACCGGGATGGAGGCGCCGCGCGGAGCGCAGCAGCGTTTCCCGCGGGCGTTTGACGTGTTATTGCGTTGCTCTGGAGGAGGGGGAGGCCCGCGCCGCGGTTGGAGCGCCACCGCGGGCGGGTGGTCGCGGGCCGGGTTGACCTGCCCTCCCGTTCGGTCGCTGTGGATGGGCTTGACCTGGGCCCCAGGGTGGTCGCCACGGGAGTCTGAGGAGGCGGTACCGTGGGGAGGCGTTTCTTCCTCTTTCTCCTCAAAATGAAAGTTTGTGCAAAGCCTGAGGTGTTTTACAGAGGTTTCAGACCATTAAACTTTGCTTCCCTGTGTGTTGCTTCTTTGGTGACCGATTTAGGCAAGGCAGGGGGATGAGGTGCCTGCTTTGGCTCTTGCTTCCCACTGACCTCTCCAAGGAGGACAGCGAGATGCCCCCGTTGAGATTATGGGCACGCGGTGGGTGTTTGCAAGGCCACAAGTGCCTAGTCACCCTGTGTGGGCTTTATCTGCCCTCCCAGCCTACCGTAGACCCAGCTCACACTCCCCAAGCTGACACTCCCTGTGGATTGGGTGCCAGAAGGTCCCGTGTGGGTTTTTGCAGAGTCATGGGCCTGGGCACGGCAACCACAAGCAAACAGCAGGACAAAGTCTGCCGAAGTCTCTTTATGAATCAGCTTTGAAGGAGCTGTGTGCCTAGGGTCCAGATTTGGTGCTGGTTTTGCATGAAGACAAATTTTGCACGCAGGCTTTGCCACAGCAAGGTTATTTTGCATCCGGATGAGGCCATTTGTGGTTTCGGTAGAAATAGCATATCCCTTCCAACCCTGTGCTGTTGTACAGTTTCAGCTTTGCAACGCCTTTTTCTGTTGGGTTAAAGCTGTGAATTTCTCACGTTCAGTAAGATTTCATAGAGAAATGAAATGCTGTCTTTTCATAGAGAAATTAGGGCCTGGAGTTTGTGAAGGTTTGAAGAGGCTGACCCCCTGAGTTCAGAAAATGGGGTGAATGTGATACAAGTCCAGTTGGAAGGATGTTAAGAAGTTGGCAAATAGTTTCTCATGACTCTGCATAGAGTTCTTGGGCGCTTTTGCAGCATCACTTTCATCTTCAATGAGGAAGAATGCTCTGAAGATGCTATGGATTTATTTTCTCTTTGTTCTGTGAAACTCTACCCAGTTTATGGTGTGATACAAAGTCACAAATTACAGTTTCTGTTCCCTCCCGAGTGTTTCCTGAGAAAATCTTTGCTGAAGCGCTGGTTATCTTGAGAAGCGCTGCACTGTGATGTGAGAGAAAAGCGTTGTATTGGATTTCTCATAGCCCCTAGGCACACTGCTTGGCCCCATGACCCAGGTACTCCTTTTTGGATGGATTAAACCAGGAAAAAAAATCCCATCCAGCCCAGCCAAGGTGTATTTCACCTAGCACAGAGCTGTTCTCTTGCATGCTCCCCACCTTCCCAACAAAGATGCCCTTTGGGAATGAGTGTTTTCTGCTGTGGCCAGGTAACCAAGCCTCTTTCCTTCTGTAGTACCTGGCTCTGTCACCTTGCTGAAGTCAACAGCAGCGATCATTAGGGTTGTACATAATGTGACTCATTATTATTACTATTACTATTAAAAGCATAGTCTAGGAAAGAGTGAAGTTAAAGGGAAAGTTGTTTTGGTTTGGAAAGGAATGAAGCAGCTAGTAGCTAAGAATTGCTAGTTTTATGGATTCCTACTCACTGGATGACTAAAGGGGAAAAAAACAAAGAACATTTATAATTGGCCTCGATCACAAGTTGTAGCTGGGCTAGAAGATGCTGGTTGGTTTTTAAACTGAAGTGTCATTATGATTGTGTTATTTTATGAAAAATGTAGGCAGTAGTAATTTGCCATTTAAACCATTAAGTTGGGAAAACCGTTTTATAAATATCACACACTTTTTATCTAGTAACATTTTGGGAAATTATTTAAAACAAATTGACCTAACTGGTGGTAAGAAAAAGTGTACTAGTTTCTAGAACTTTTCTTTGCAACTGTGTTAAATATTTTCGTGGTTTATACTTTGACAGTTTAATAAGCAGATGCTAGAAAAGAGAAGAAAAAAATAACTGGTAGCGTAATTTCTAATCTTAAAATATAACATTATGCCACTGTGAAAGTAAACTCAAGAAAAATGAATTTGTTTGAAAATAAATGTTTCACAGGAGAAAAATTGTGCTGTCACTGTAGTGATGCTAAAGAAAGCTATTCTGACAGTTATGTTGTTGTACTTTTGATTATTAAAATGTTAGTCTTTTTTTTTTTTCTTTTCCTCTTTAAAGGTCATCCGTGAGAATTGCAGAAATGGCTAAAGTGACCCAGCTAATTGACAATGAAGTCTTCCGGGCTTATGTTACCTATGCAACTATTATTCTTCTGAAAATGATGCTAATGAGTTGTATAACAGCATACTACAGGATCAGAAGAAAGGTAAAAAACTGTGAATACTGCCTGGTAGAACAGAGTGAAATTTCTGTTAAAATTCCAAGGTATTAAAAAGGCTTCTTTCCTTTTCAGCTTTCACATACTGATACTTTTTCCATGCTGGATTTTAGGTTTTGTTTTATCTCTCCCCCCCATAGTGGATCCCTTAGATTTGGCTTTTTGGTGCTGTGTCAGCCTCAAGTGGAGGAGATCTTTATACCTAACGAGATACCTAAGTGTGATATGGAGCCATGTAAAGTGAATAAACAGCTAGTAGGGTTGGGAGAGGTTATATGAACTGGATTTTTATGCATCTGTCAGCCTGTCATGCAGTAATTTTAAAGCTCTTTATATTCCCTAATTGTTTTAGCCTTTTTATTTCAGGTAGATCACTATATTTAAAAAAAAAAAAAAAAAAAAAAAAAAAAAACCAGAGAGAGAATGACAAGTAGGCTAAAAGTTTCCATGGACTGAGGAAAGTTTCCATGAACTGAGGAGGAGGCTGGACAACTATGCGAGATGCACTGAGATTTACTAAATAAGGTGTAGACTGCCTCTGGCTTCCCTTGAGAGTGCTGGTGCATTTGCCCTTTTTCCTGTCTTCTTTAGGCATCTGCTAGTGGCCTTTATTGGAAACACGGTCCTGCCAGACAGTGTGTGGTGCAAGGACTTTGCTGCAGTCCTGTTGTAGAGATGTCTTCCTAGGGAGTAAGAGAACCCGCTCAACATGAACCTGCTCTTTGTGATGTTTGTCAGTGCTTTTTGTTATGAGACATTTAGGCCTCTGCTGATTTCAGACAGCTCTGTAAGGTGTTGGGCACAACTGGAAATTGAACCTTCTATAGCCTAGTATTGCCTATATAGAGGTCAAGAATATTTTACAGAAAGAGAGCTATCCTTAGAAACCTTAGAAAGCAATCATGTAGCTCTCTTAAAATTAACAAATATCTTGCCTGTATAGCCAGGACAGTCCATAAGATGTTGCTGCAGATGTTGCCACAGATACTGCCACAGATGTTGCAGAGAGAGATCTACTACTGTTCGTGCCAACTGAAGTACATGGCATTTTTTATACAGTGTCTTAGGGTATTTGGAGGTAAAAGGATACTATAATTGGCAAGATTGGTACCTATGAAGAAAGGAAACAACTTGATCATAAATGAGGACCCTCTTGGATACTGTTGCTGTGTGTCCTTCTGAAGGAGGAGTGGGTCCGAAAGGGTTTTAGGGTAATTTGCTAGGAACAGTGAAAAAGAGACTCAGTCAGTACTAACAGCATTTGTGTCTTCCAGTTCTTGACTCTTCTCAGGAATTGCTTCAAACTGGGTGTTGGTGGTTTTATGTATTTGTCAGTCTTGTTATAAGAAGGCTTAAGCTACGTGCATCAATTGCGTTGCAGTAATCTTGGCAGTGTGCAAACCAGGCTAGGTTCAAGAATTCACTAGTGCACTGAATTAAGTTTTTATTCCCAGTGCATTTAACTTCAGGTAGGTTATGTGAAGTAAGAGGCATTAGTGAAACTGAACAACCTTTATAGCAAGCTCCGTTCACTTGAAGAAATGTTATTGCTTCTAATATCTCTTGCATATTTGTGTTTCAAATAGGCATTTGCCAACCCAGAAGATGTACCTTTTGGTAAAAGTGAGAATGCCAAAAAATTTCTGCGAACTGATACAGATGTTGAACGTGTGCGCAGGTAAGAATGGGAGGCTATCAAAAGTTATTATTAAATAGCATTTTATAGTAAAGGAAATAATTTCACCCTCTTCTCTTTGGCAAACTTATGTGTTTTTGTGTATGTTGTAACCTTACAATGTAATTTGTCTAAATGAACAAACTGTTCCATATTCAAATGGTCAACACGCATACCAAAATAATAAATCAATGGATAACTCTTGAATAATATTAAGTATGAATAGAAGTGGTAAAAATATTGCAAAATGTGCAATATTCAATCTGCTTCATTTATTATGAAGCAGTGAGGTGCATTAAGGGTAAATCAGCCTTCTCTGTAATCTGAGCATGAACTGTGATGGTTACATCGTTTGCTAAAGTGTAAAGGAAATAATGGGGAAAAGGAGTAAATCTGCTATGGATCTCGGAGTTGTAATGAGGGCCTGCTTTCAGAACAGTGCCTCCTTGAAAATGTTTCTAGATCCATGAACTCTAGTATATATTTATATTTTTCTCCTGGAGTCTAATCTCAGGGGTTACACTAGAAAATGAAGTTAGGAAAATGACAACAACTTCTTAGAGTCCTTGACAGATCAGATTTTGAAAGACTCTGTTCTTAAATCCTATGCAACTGTGTTGCAAAAGTGTTCAGACTTTCATGGAACTATTAGCTCAGCTCAGTTCTAGTGACTTCAGTGGTGTTGCAGGTTGCAGCATCCTTTTTTTTTTTTCTTTTCTCTCAACAGTACCTCTTAATAAATGTTTACTATATCTTCATAGCAACAGGGAATGCTATATAGATTTAAGCGTGGCTTACTTCTTTGTAAGTGACTGGGATTTGTTGCATTTATAGACAGGAAGCAACACTACTTTCTTCAGTTTATTTATTTGGTAAAAGAAACACAATTGCTGGAGGATATTTTTGCCTGAAATGATAAATGCGTTCAGAAGGCAGCTGAAAAAGAGCTCTGTGTTTTGTTTCTAGTTGGCACTGAAATTTGACATAATTAGTTGAAGCTTAGAAGATGTTTCAAACAGCAAATTTGGCTGGAATTGTATTTTATCCAAAGAGGTAAAGGAAACAGGGAAAGTTCAGGAAGAAAAATGGAAAAATACAACAAGATCTAGAGTTCAGTCTCAACAGATTTTTAGTAAATTATATTTGATTTCAAAATTCAGACTTTCTCAGCTCTTTTAGTACTTAGTAGTGAAGAAAAAAAACAAAATATTTACTCAAAAGCATTAGATTCTCTAAAGTAACATTCTTTAAGATGACTGAATTTCCTAAAGTTTTGATAGAAAAAAATAAAAGCGTTTTTGCTTTGAAATTCACTGTGGAAGTAGACTCCAGAAGTGACATTGGAAACTGTTGAGAACAGCAAGAGCAAAATGTATTAGTAAAATTGTCTGTCTTTTTTTTCATATAATACAAATTGAATATTACTGAGTACCATTCTGAGTTAAACTGTATATGCAACACAGAACATTAACTTCAAAATTAAGAATAGATAAAAAGATGGGAGAAATGACATGACTATGCAAGTGAGAGCATATTTCATGTTTTTTTTTTTTTTTTTTTTTTTTTTTATGGAGGCTACATGCTGATTTTTTATTTTTGGAATAGACCATCTGGGCAAAGAAGCCTGGTTCTTGCAGTCACTGTCATCCACATCACAGCGGAGAGAGGTGATAAGAAAGTCCTAGACTTCTAGTCTCTCTTCCTCTGTGTCCTGCCCTTGCATCCTCTCCACCAAGATGCAGTCAAACACCTGATGCAAGTCCCAAACTGTTCTAGAGAAAATCCTAAGACCTTTCATACAGAAAATCCAAAGCTTAAAAATACAGGGTGCTGCAAGAGACACAGCATGGCAATGTCAGGTGAATGTGACAAAACCATTTGAGCAACTGAACTAAGTCCCCCACTTCAGGGGAAAGTGGTGGTTAGGACATTAGCGATAGCTTTCTTTTTAAAGGGCTTAAAATAATGAGGCTTGAAGTGGTTGGTTCAATAAAACTTAGCACTGTAAAACAACTTTGCTTCTTTCTCCAGGAGCCACCTGAATGACCTTGAAAATATTGTCCCCTTCTTTGGCATTGGACTGCTGTATGCTCTGAGCGGCCCCGAGCTGTCCACAGCCTTGCTGCACTTCAGGATCTTCGCTGGGGCTAGGATCTTGCACACCATTGCATACCTGACCCCGCTCCCCCAGCCTGGCAGGGGGTTGTCCTGGGCAGTTGGGTACGTGGTGACCTTCTCGATGGCCTACAAAGTGCTGAAGACTGCACTGTACCTGTAACGGAGCCGTGTCCCTGTGTAGCGTTCGCCGTTCCAGGTGAAGTTTCCATCAGGGTGTGCTGATGTCTTGAATGAGCCATTGTAACCCCTTCGTGGTGACCCCGATTCATTTTCCAGCAGAGGCTTTTCATTCCTGTTTAGATATGTTTCCTTTTGGAGGGGAAAAGAAATCCTTCTCCCTAGATTCCCTTTTCAAAGGCTGCATTGCCAAAATATTAGATTGAATTTTCTTTCTGTGATATGTCAAGTGCTTATGATTCTAAGCATATGATGATGCTGTATTGATGGCATATGTGGTAATTTTCTACAGATGCACTATTTTTGGCTCTAGCTCTGAAGTCTAAATCAATAAAGACAAGAGAGAAAAAAAAGTGTGTTTGTATTTTTGTTTTCATTTTGACTGTTCTAACTGCAGCCAGCAAATAGAATGTCAGTATATATCAGATGGAGATTCCAATCATACAGTTCTTTGAAGAATATTTACCTTAATAATAAGATATAGCAAGTAATGCTAGGCTTTTTGTAAAGAAACTGATGAAAGTGATGTTTGTATAATCCACTTTGGGATTAAAAACCCAAACCATAGCAGTTTCATTTTTCTCAGTTGAATAGATTTAAAAAAAAAAAAAGTATCTGTGCTAAGTTCTCTTTAGTGACACTTGTGAAAATATGAAGTAATTTTTGTTGAAGTTGCTCTAAGTTTAGGTTTTGAAAACAGATAAAGTATAGATACTTTGTAGAGAAATTTCTTTGTTTGGGATGATTTCAGCATAAAAGGGGGGGCACATCCGAATGTATATACCAGGTAATTCAGAAGCAAATTTATAATTAGCTTGTATGTCATCCTATGTTGGTAAATATGATGCTGATAGAAAATTTTGCTCTTTGCTCATATTTTTCTGATGTGTTAGTCTGAAATACTTTCTTTTAAAGATTCTTTCCTATCATTTTTTGTTGTTGTTGTTTTAACTCTGGTCTACCTAATAGCAATAGAGTTCAAGAGCAAAAATAACCCAAGAAAGAATTTATAACTTCCGTGCTGGACATTGCTAAGTTTTAAATGGGAATAATCAGAGCCTAATGTCTTGCTTCTGTTTTTATTTTGTGCTTTTCTACCCTAGAGGTTCATCGAATACATTTTCCCATTCCAAGAACAGCCCGGAGAGAGGCTTAAGGATTCTTTCTGCTGCCTGTAAATGCCAAAGGCTCTTCTGTTCTCTTTGCATGGAAGCTTGTAGTGCAAGGCCTATCATATTAGGCCCTACATATATAACCACAATTGTGAGTTAAGTCAGTGGAAGCTCAAGAATTACACTAGAATGTAACTGGGAAAGCTGACAGGAGGTGTCAAAAATGATGCGGACTGGTTTAATGCAAAGAAGAGCTATTAACTGCGATTTAAACACAGTGTTTAAGTCATGTCTACTAAAAAAAGAAGTGTAGGAAATCAACAAGTGAAGACTAATTTTTCAAGAATTTGGTCTAGCTAATGAGTGAAATAAAGCAGAGATGGGTCCTGTAGAAAGAGGATGCTTCAGAGAGGGGTTAAAAGTTGAACATGGTAAGGCTTCATTTGCTGAGATGGCAGCATAAGCACTCATCAGTACCGCTTTAATAACAGGAGGGCCAACAGAAAAAATACAGGCTTTTGTCTTTCTTCTTGCACCTTTTCTCCACCATGTCCTTCCAGTACTGTTTTCCTGCAGCTCTTTCTCTGTTAACTTTGTTGGGAGCTCCAGACCAGCTACCTTGGATAGAACAGTTGTAACAAGGTAAGATTACGCAGCCAACTCTTCCTAGCTTGAGAATGACCAGTGATGGATGGAGAAGTGCCCAGAGCCATGAATTGGGGCCCAAAGCAACAGATGTCAGAGTCAACTTGCCGTTTCAGCTTGATCTGCCTGTGACTGCCCAGCCTCCTTATGCCCAAATGCCACCACCCAAACCTCTATTTCCCTCATTCTCTTCTTGTCTCTTCCTTCTAGTTGTGTCTTTTTAGCCATTAGAAGGGAGAAAGTAGCCACCATTGTCAGAAGGATCATTGCAAAGCTAGTCCTTTAGCAGTGGGGCAATCAATTACCAATGCCCTTGTGTTGGAATGAGAGACTCTTAAGTTTGAGCTTTCCAATGGAGGGATTCTTGATAGCCTTTTGTCTACTTAATTTCAAAGATTTGTCGTCTGTTTTCTTGATTCATTTTCAGACTTCAATTTTTCCTGGTATGCCTACAGTGGGATTAGGAAGGCGTTCTGTATATTCAAATATCCATTTTTAAAAAATTGTATAACAGTAACACCTTAAGTCTAAAGTTGGGATGTAGTTAATTAATAGATATGTTAGGATGTCAGAATGTCACAAATTGTTAAGCAGGAGTGATGCAGTCTACTTGCCATTGCCAGACACACTCAGAAGCAGCATTTCAACTTCTTTGGCATTAAACTTCTCTACAAAATTCTGAGGAGAAATACCCGGAGCCTATCTTTATTTCTGTGACCTTAAATTTGAAGCCAAAGTAGTTTTAAATCCCTTCTGTTTGCTCAACAGTATGAAAGTCCTGAACATACACTCACTATATGGTGAGAAGCAGAAAAAAATAAACAGAAACCCTTTAAAATACCTAGAGTGATTCAATATTATTCAGTGTTTCTCTTGCATTTATTTTAAACCTGTATTTTATTTTCTCTTGCTCCCACAAATACCATCTGTGTATCTGGGTGGGGTACAGGCTCAATCTGTGAAATCTGCCTTAGCAGCTTCAGTGAAACTCCTGACTGCCAGCTCTGTGGAAATGCTTTGGAGTGGCTCTTCTACAATGGTTCTTGCAGTTCTCCAGGCCATGTGTTAGGGATATATATGCTATATATGCATAATGCCCATTTGTTGCAGAGCGGTAAATATAAAAAGTTATTTTGCTTTTAGGATAACGAGAGAAGGGAGGAAAGATGGGTGAATGTACTCCTGAACTAAACCAAATTTCCTCTTTTAAAACATGTATGTTATCAAATTTCTTTTTTAGGTAGGGTATGTGTGGAAATTAAATGGATATGTAGCTGTCTCTGTAAGATTTTATGCAGTGATGTTAAGTTACAGAATTAATTTCATTGTCATACCTATGATACTTAATTCTAAGTAAAATAAGTGAATAGTAGTAGTATTTTGTTTTAATTTCAAGATGTAAATAAATGCTTATAGCTTATGGAATCAATTACGCCGATTTAGTAGATAACCAAGCAACCAACAGAAAACATTACCAATAGGGTCTTGCTGCTTTAGCAAGAGTAGAGAGTAATTGTTGTAGCTGCCATTTACTGTGGAATAAGGACTGAGATGATCAGGTTCTATTATAATTCATTAAATGAAATAATCCTTAACTCTTAATTAAATGACTGGCTCTTATCAGCAGGTAGCGGCTTTTGAGCTTGTGAAAGGTAGAGAAAAATGTAGACCATGGCAAACATTTAAAAAAAAAGATCAATCAAGAGTCTTCTAGAATTCTAGCTTGCTTGGCTTGATCTGGTGAGGTGGTTTCACCTCCAGGTGAGCTTCATGTGCTCCTTTGTTTTTAAAAGCACAGACATGTCAGATACTTCTCAATTTAGATTTCATCTCTATGGCTGAAATTTTGCGGCTTTAGACAAAATTACTTTGTTCTGGTTTTCATGGCCACAGGCAGATATGCTTTAGGCAATGGCTTGTGGAGAACATTTGCTTACTGCTTGTGCCATCTGAGCGTGACTTCGTGTCCTATCACACCAAAATAAATGTTCAAAATTCTTGATAGTATATTAAATGCTTCCATGAATTTTCTGAAGTGTACATCTTAACTTCACTACCTTCAAGGTATTTATTTCAAAAAGCTG
>JAVCKT010011243.1:0-15170 GCA_032273925.1 Rhynchotus rufescens
AACAAAAAAAAAAAAAAAAAAAAAAAAAAAAAAAAAAAACCCTAAAAAAAAACCCCAAGATGCAATGGATCACAATGGAATAAAAGAATTATGATCAGAAGTTCTGTACTTTTAGGTTATACCTTTTTTTCCCAAATATCTTGCCTTAATTAGAATGCTAATCTTATTTTTCAGGCTGATTCACGTTAGCATCAGATGAGCCAGTCTTCCATTCTTTCCCTCCAAAATGGGCTTAGTTACTGTTAATACGACATTCAAAGCAAGCAGCAAGATGTCACTACTTGTTTCTCCTTTCAGCTCTAAACAAGTGACTGGCAACTGAAAAATGCATTATAGAAGCACTGAATTCATTTACACTTCTGGTTTTTACACAGCGGTTGTTTTCCTATTGCAAAATTCCAGGGACTGCATGGAATAATTCACCAGTCACTTTGGAAATTCTTCCTCCAAAGCTACTTGGCACAATCTACCTTTTTTTTTTTTTTTTCCTAATACTTTCTGCATTAAATAAGTCAGCCTTTTTACTACAGCTTTAGAATTATGGATCATATCTTTTGGCCAAGGAAGTTAAGCAGCACAGGGCTAAAAGTCACCCATGAACATTCCTAACTTGGGAAAGAGAAGTTACACCATCTACATTAGACTAATTATTGACAGATGACTTTTTCAAGACAATACTTTTGGATAGTTTCTTTCTTTCTATTTTTCTTTTCTCTCCTGTGGCAAGTTTCTGTGGTTATAGAACCTTTCATCAGACTAATATTTAAGCTCTTGGCTTCCTTTGTCTGATATTTCTGCTCTGTCAAACCTGGTAATACCCATTTTATTGCTAAAGTCTTATAAAAAGAAACAGGTTACCCAAAAAGGAAACATTATGGTCTATTTCATTAAACACAGTAAAACTTTAAATATCGCATAAAAATAGGTCATCCAATTACATGGTAAAAGCGACATTTTTTCATTGTCCAGTACACAATATATTTACAGGAAAATTACCAGAAAGCCCTCAGCTGTATCAGATCTGAACCTTATATTTAGATGCAGTCATATATTACTGCTGATAATGTGATGTCAGTGAATAGATTGGAATTTTTCACTGTCCTTTATCAAGATAAATTGTTCTGTCAATAGCAAAATGGCTGGCAAGTATTAACACTCTGCACACTATATGACTTTTCATTCCAAGCAAAAATTGTATTTAATGCTTTTGCACAAAATCTATGGCCGTGACTATCCCTATTACCTATTTAACTACCTTTTAAAAGGAGGATTTATTTCTGCAAATTAGGACCTGGGTAACAAGACGGTATCATGCATCATAAACTTTAAGTCAATACAAGGCAGGACACTTGCAGTTGGAGAGGGGAAATACCTTACTCTTATCCCTTGGACATCCAATAGTATTGTCAAGCTGTGGAGGGAGCAGCTGCTCCGAGCTGAACTTTATCTTGGCTTTCTTCCACCTACACCACCACAGCGTCCCACAGTAGCAATTTGCTCATTGGCCTATTACTTTCAATAGGTATTCCAGTAATTGACTATTTCACACTTGTAAGGCTTGAACTGGCGGAGTGCAAAGGGCAGGCAACCAACCTGTCAGGGTCCTGCAAGCGGCTCGTCCATCAATTACCATCAGCTTTTACCAGAATGAACGAATTCTCTGAAACCTTGCTGGCTTGGATCAGCTTTGCTAGGAATGTAATTTATCCCCAAACCACATTAACTTGCTATCTGAAGAAAGCGGAGGTTGATACGGTGTGAGGAATATGTTCGTTGGTTGGCACGTGTCGGGGAGGAGGAGGAGGAAGGGGAGGAAGGAAAGGAGGAGAAGGAAGAGGAGGAGGAGGGATGGGGATGCTGCTGATTATCGGCAGGATTGTAGCTTCTGCTGGGTTCTGTGGCCACCTGCTGTCCCACATGCTCCCTGTGCCAAAAAGCATTCAAAGCAGATACACGGCGTTTATTTCATAATGACAACTTAAAAGAAATAAAGGGTCTGCCTCCAGCAGCAGAACGCCTGCAATGGTTAGGCAAACCTGAAATATGGGTATTTGAGACGAAATGCTCCTCATCTGCATTTCTGACAAACATCAGGAAGAAACTTTGGGTTAAAGCATTTAGGAAGGCAGGAAAGTTTTAATGATCATAACACTAATCATTTTTCTGCTTTAACTTAACAGTCTGAGAGGCTCCACTTGGAACAACGGTCAGATCCGAGCTCTCAGATTTCCTCATGCATTTTATTTGCATCTTTTCATGATCATTTTTTTTTTAAACAGGTATGTTTAAAGGCAGAAAGACATACAGCATTATTGCTACTCTTGCTTGCTACTTCTTATATGACCCAATTCTAGATAGCATGATTTACTGTAAAGTGGCTGTGACTTGCTAGCTACCAAGTTCTAACACAACAGCCCAGAAAATAAGCCAGAAAAGCCCTTTCCAAAGGCCAATTTGATCTGTTCATCAGCTAAATGACAAGCTGATGTCTCATCCGACAACTACTTGGAGCACAGTAAGCAAACCACAGATTTAAAAAAAAATATCTATTATATGCACTAATAAAATCCCAATTACTTAAAAAATGGGAGGGAGGAGGAGAAAGATCACGTACATGCTAAAAGCAAAGTGATTTAGAAAGCTGCTACAGATGTTCAAAAATCAATTCCAAACTTTGAGAGGACATGACTAAGGCTCTTAATAAATCCACCTCCAAATGGATATAAGAGTTATGCACCCTTACTAGTTGAATAAATGAAGTGACACTGAAGCATATCTAATTGTAATATATCACAAGATAATCTGTCAAGTCCCAAGTGTTCGGGTCCTGTCACCCTCCTTCATCCATTATTTATACACAGCCTTCATT
This sequence comes from Rhynchotus rufescens, assembly GCA_032273925.1. Lineage (NCBI taxonomy): Eukaryota > Metazoa > Chordata > Aves > Tinamiformes > Tinamidae > Rhynchotus > Rhynchotus rufescens. The sequence continues at coordinate 2,870 of JAVCKT010011243.1, forward strand.
GCCAGTGAAATCCCTATGAAGTATAGCTCGGCATCCAAATGTAATAGTTGTAGCCACTCGGCAGACAGAGTCAGGAATCAAACCTGTAGGAACTCTCCAAAATAGCTGTTATTCTGCTGGAGAAAGAGTTCTAAGAGAAACAAATAGGCAGAAGCCAGCAAAGGCCACCACTGCTCTGTTTACTGGAATATCTGCTTTGCTTAATGGACTGAACAACTATCCATGCCTCAGTTTTTGCTTATGGCAGTGGACACTGGTGTACCCTGCTGCCAAACTTGCTTTATATCTCATTTCATTTCTTCTTTATCCTAGTCTAGGCAGAAAGGCTTGCCTAGAAACACATCTCAGTGCCTTTAACAGCATCTGCTGCGGTAATAGGCAAGCAGACTAATGGAGCAGTGCAGTATTTTTTTTACTCCAAACTTGCCAAAGATGTGTGAAGGGCAAACAGTTGGACATATTTACATACATTCATGATCCAGAAAGTCTCAGTTCAGCAGCTGCTGCAGCAAAGGCAATCCTTCCCTGTTAGCCCGCCCAGCGAGCACAGCTCTGTCTCGCATCCTGCTGAGAGTGATGGGCTGTTTGCAGGGGAAGCCGCCACAGCCTTAGCTGTGCTGGGCGTTTTTGCTGACTTTCATTTTAATAACTGAAGGCACAAATTCCTAATCACTGTGATATTTCAGAAGAAACAGAGGTCTCTCCCCTCGTTTCTCTTTTTTTCCCTAAGATACATACAAGCACTTTTTAAATGCAAGAATAAAGATGCACATTTTACGGTACTTCAACAGAGCAGCCAGCACCTCTGCTTAACTCTGGAGTCCACAATAACAACCTGAATCTGCTTCAGGCATGCAGCACTAAAAATTAAAGATCCTGTAAATTACATGGCTATATTCCCCCAACAGCCCAATTAGAGGCTTTATTATTTGTCAATAAAGTACCAAATAAAAAAGCTATCCTCTAGATAAGGCAGCTGTTGCCATTTGGCTCTGGTGAGCCTTTATTTATGTTCCATAAGTTTGCAGTATGAAAGTTGCTGATAGGACATGGGTATTATTACCAGATGCCCCATGGAAACTGCTCGAGTCCCCAGGGCCAAGCCTTCAATAGTACATATCTTTTTCAGTATGCAAGCAGCCTAGTCACACGCAGCGCAATTCATGTTATCGCTTTATGCCTTTGTCATTCTGAAACAGCAGAAATTGCCTCCCAATTAACAGAGCAACCTCCAGCCTCCACGGATCCCTGTCTCACTCCGCTACCTGCTCTGCCTGCCTGCCTGCACAATGGCCCTGATGTCCAGGTGTGGCCAGTGATATCGGGGAGATTTTGGCATGCATATTCAGAAGGAATATACCAAGTCTCTGAGCAATATCTGACCCCCTTGAGAGTTGCTGTCACTCATTCTCAAGCTAAAAAGGTTGGGTGCCTTTGTCTGTGATGCCCGTATTCTCTCTTGGCTGCCCAACAGGAACTCTGCAGAGCCAATAATTTCCTCTTTTTCCTCATCAACTATTTGCATTGACTCAATTATTATTTTTTAAATTATTTTTACCACATAAAGAACAATGGGCTAATGATCTTTGAATCCTCCTGTATGCTTTCATCTCCAGGAAATGCTAGCAGTGCTCACATTGCCAGCTCTCAGGAGGGGAGGCATCAAGCCTCACATCAGCAGAGCAGTCCTGTGGCAAAATGTGAGCAATTCTGTCCTCTTCTCCCTCTTCTTTAATTTCAGGTACTTCCTACTTCCTGTTAGGGCTCCTGAGTGGCATGGCTGTGTAACTAGTAAAAAAATGAGGCTAACACCTACAAGGCCCTCTTTACCTATCCATAAAATCAGCTATGCATTTCTGCACGTTGTTTCTCGTAATTATAAAATTAATTTTTTAGTTTTGGGGAAAAATAAAACTCCTGTATTTCACAATGACAGCAGAGCTAAAAATTAATTTACGTGATAACGCCACATGAAAATAAAAACCTCTTCTGATTGAATTTCAAAGACTCTTCTGTTTAACTAGCTTCAAGAGTCCCTTTTTTGATCATAATAAAATTATTTGCCATATGGTTCAGATGCTTGTGATCCTCTCTCAATGAGAGGATTATGCATGAGATATAATGCCTACTGTAGCCGCAGCCAAGCACACAGCTGGCTCTGATAATGCCAACAAATGGCTTCATCTATCTCAGTGTCACGTAGGAGCTGGTGCGATGAGAATCAGCCCAGAGTACAATTAAAATCTACATCATCTGTGGGAAAGGTGATGGAGGTTCTGACATCAGAGCTGTGCCAGATTCATCCTCTTTCCATTGTAACAGAAGAAACATGTTGCCCCTTTCACCCCGTCACACTAATGATGTGCTTTGCACATCCCTTTCTGTGCACATTAAAGGTAGTAAATCAGGGAGACTCCTATTTAAAAGCTTCACCTTTATCTGACATTCAGTAATGAGAACAATTTCTAAATTTAAGTGTATTTCTTGCTCCCCTCTCGGTGATGAGATAATGCCATTTGAAGTCTGCAAGTGAAATATGCATAGAAGAGTTTATGATCCATACAGCCCCAAAATGTGACAGTATGCAACAATTTCCTTGTTTTAGTTCCATGATGTTTAGCCAGACTAATAAAATCAGGTTTGTGCATCCATTTCTTCCACCAAACCAGTTTTATTACAAAAATGGCCATAATTCACCACAAACAAGCTTGACCAAGTCACTGATGAACCTCCTCTTTTAAGCTTGTAAAGCTAGTTGGGCATTGGCGCAATGATTTTGGTTTACTGTTATAATCATTAAAGGGAAAACCCACAAATATGTTTTATTAGAATTTTCAATGACTTAACATAAATATAAGATATAATTACTTATGCCTGGCTCTCAAATTTTATTGCTAGTCAGGCTCTAGTAAAATATTCTAAGCTTTTGAATGTCAGAGATGTAAAAGTTTGTCTGAAGGAACATGGCAAGATACCAGCTAATGCAGTTTTCTCCTTTCTGTCAATTAGCAGCATCAGTTTGTGTGGCACATTGCAAATAATATTGCTAATCAATGCAACGTAGACACTGGAAAATGAGGAGATGCAGTTTTAAATGTAATCAATGTAATCAAAGATTTTAAAATGTTTTATCTCATAGTATTCATGCAGATCCTTTTCTACTACATTCTGCTTAGGCCTTTAGTCAAATACCCAAAGCATTCCCTCTAGATACATTGACAAATGTATTTTTAAATGCTCATGCTTTGGACTTAATCAGAAGCAAAGCACTGGCAATCCACTGTGTTACTTTAGTTTAAGGCTGTATACACAATAGCATTACAGCATGATAAAACTTGTGGCCTCTAAGTGTAACGTTATACATCAACCTCAAAATCTCTGTCAAGAGATATAAAGCTGAGCCTTTCTCCATACAAAAGCTAGTACCTTGTTTCTTGCTCTTAAGCAGTCAATGATAACTGAAGGCTTTGCCTACGTGCCAGCTTGCACACCTTTAACAACATTGCTCTATTCTGTTGATTCCAACAAAACAGCAGCAAAATCCTCTTCCTCAGCAGCCTAGATGATACAAGCTTTGAATAAACATCCAGGTGATAAAGATCAGCAGTTTAATACAGCAAAACTTCAAGAACTACACAAAACTTTGAAGAACCAAATCAATACAGAACTGGTAAGAAATACTTAAGAAAATAACGCCTGTGCAATTTCAGCTACACAATTCTTGTCATTCATGAAAATATCATTGGAATGGCTCCCAGGGTTTTGTTGCTTTGCTGTTTTTGTTGTTTTTCTTTCTTAAAAATAAATCACTTGCTGTGTCTGTCTGCATCTAAACCAACCAAGCTACAGATAAGTTAAACAAAAAGCTGGATGCCAAAACTCCATGCCCCATTTCCTAAGTATTGGTCTTCTCAGCCTTCACTCCTGTTTTTTTTTTTCTCCTCAAATTATAACAGCTGTTAACAGGATAAAGAGGCACCCATTTATATGGGTGTATAAGAAGTCAGGTGTGACTTGTTCACAACAGCACACCAAAGAAACCCTGCCTTAAAAAAAAAAAAAAAAACTGCAATTTTATCCAATTTCAGTTTTACTCATTTACCTGATAAATACACAGTAGCCTATGTCTAAGTTTGAAAATGAACTGCAAAAGCTTATAAAAGCAGCAACTCTAAATGACAAATTGTCACTTTCCATGCATCTTTGAATAGTTCTGAAACAGCTAAGTTGCACTGCATTAAAAAATGCGAAAGAAGAATTCAGAGTAACAGTAAAGGTGACATCTGCACAGATAATCTCCAAAATGCAAGCAGTACAACCTTCTCCTATAAGGTGAAAACATCACTGGAAAATAATCCTCCACATTGCCTCTGCATCCCAATACCACACACTGGAGCTATCCTAACCCAGCTCGAGTGACCTATGCATGTATGTATACACCTCTCTGAGGAGCTGCCACAAATCCAGGAGTTAGAGAACATTTTACATATACACAAACTTAAAATTCTGACCCACAAACTTGAAAAAATAAATACATGGGTATTGTATTTTAAGATGCACTTCTGAATAAAATTACCAAGAAACTGTATTAGTGAACTTTTTAATAGTAGTAGAGACTCATGATTGCTATATATGGCTCTTTTAGTAAAAATATTAAGGTGTGATGCAAATAAGAATGTACCAGAGAGACAAAAAGACAGACTACTTCCCTTCCAAATTTAGAATCTGAAGATCAATTTTAAAAAATTTAGATTTCATCAGCTAATGTAGAAAATTAATAAAATAAAACCAGAAAAAAAGATATTAATTTGAAATTACACTACACAAGAAGCAAGACTTGAAAAATTTCTTTGCCTCTGGTAAACTGGAAATTCTTGATGGTGCATGACTTGGCCTAAACCATGGGTACATTTTTAGCAGATATTTAACAGTACAAAAAAGTACAATGATGCTTCAAATAAAATTAAGATACAAGTAATCTCAGCTGTAGCTCTAGGAAAACAAAGAGGAGATGTAAAAAAAGGAGATGGAATTGAGTAATAAATGATGGTTAATCCAACCTTTTAGACCTGTGTGCACTTTTTTCCTCCTCTGTACACGCACGGAGCTACACGTTATCATACCTGAAATTTCCTGTTTGCATGAGTCTCTAACATTTCAAATAACACAGCTCAGAGAGAACCATTTAGAAGAAATTCTTCTGCACAGAAAAAAAAAACCCAAACTGTTAACTGCCCCGCAGTGCACACATGCAAAAAAACAAACCCAGCTGTAAATCTTGAAATTCTTCATGAAAACAGCAGAAATTAGAGGGAAAAAAAGTATAAAAACACAGTCAACATGATACCAGATGTGAATAGGTGAAAAGACTATCTTTTAGAAAGCAAAAGAAGGTTATGAATGAGTGAAGATCTCACAGAGCCCAGACCCAGAACATAGCAAAGTATCTTTAAGTCATAACTAGACCGGTAATGAAGCATTGAGACTGGAGAGAGGAGGAAGAATTATAAAGACAAATCTATCAGATATGATGTTCTTTATTTCTTTCTCCCACTTTGAAAATCTCTCCCACTTGAAAATCTCTAGTCTGTGCCCATCTAGGTAACACACATGAAATAAATTGTACAGAGACTGTTTCTTATTTTCACATGTAAATAGCTCATTTCTGGTAAATTCATTTCCTAACATCCAACATGTTTTGCTGCAAGGTTTTATCAGTGTTCTGCACTGTTTGCATGTTTAAATAATGTGTGCACTTCTGTACAATGTCTCTTCGCTGCAGCTGGCTGAGCCCATAGATACAGACAATAGTGAGACCTACTGCAAAACTTCTTTTTTCCCATTAAGAACATGATATTTGGTTTTTTTGTTGTTGTTGTTTTTACAGAATGAAATAGACTCTTCTTTAGGGTATGAAATACTTCTTCAAAGTTAATTAAGTCAACATATCTACAGGTTTGTCACTCTTAAAAGTTGTAGAGAAAATTGTTAAGATAGAAGAATGGGGGTTGAGATAGAAGAATAGGGGATAGAAGAACCGGGTTATAGCTCATCTCAAAGTGCTACTGCTTTCCATTTCATACTTTTAAAGATCACATCAGAATCTCAAAAAGCATGAGGAGAGAAAGCAAAGGCAGGGAGTTAGCTCTAATGCACCTTGAAGCTTGGGATATTTTCCACTCACCTTCTCCCATTTCTGTTTTACTAGGCCCAGCTGTCTATTCATAATGCCAGAAAGATATTGCTTAATATACTGTCAGTGTTCTTGGGACAGCATTAACAGATTAGAAAAGGTTGTTGAAAAGCAAATACATATATGCAAATGTATTTTTATTAAATGGAAACATTCCAAAAACTCAAATGATCCATATGAAATTTTAATTATAACTTAACAGCTGTTTGAGCTTATTGAAGGATATCAGAAAGGTGATTTCGTTCTCATTGTAATTAAAGAGTTAAGCCTAATTTACTGTTGTCAGAACAAGACTAAATACCAATCTGGTCTGCCTAATTACAGAAAAAAGTAAACAGGAGAATTCCAAGAAAAAACTAGAATGCTTCTCAAATAAAATAAATAAATAAAGAAAAGCTAGCAAAAGTTATTTAAAAAAAATAGTTTCTCAAAGATGGCTTTTGTCCTGTATCTTTCTGGCAAGAAAAGGGGCAATGAACTTTTAATGCAAATCCAGAACTCACTGCAATTCTGCTTTGCAATCCTTTTATTAATTTTTCCTGGAAGCTGTTTTCATTTCCATTTCCTTGGCTCCACAGATGCACTGTATGGCTACACATAAAGGCAAACATACATTTTGGATTCACTAATGCTGTATTATCTAGTTGTCACAAAAACAAGAATAATGCAAAGTAGCACTAATGCTGAAATAGTTATCTACTACAGTATTTTTTTAATTCTGAAACTCAAATTTGAGAGCAAACAAGTGTTTTTGATCTTTACTGTAAGCATGCATTAAAATACATACCATCTTGAATGAGGTATTAAATACAATAGTCTTTATAACAAATACAATCCTTCCAAGTGTAGATTTACTGGAGAGACAAAGTCTAGCAACAAGTATTATTAATGTTCAGTTTAATATTATTTGCTAAAGTGTGAACGATGTCGAATTCACATACAATGCACTTACTATTTATTTCTAGTCCTTTGTGCTATGTATTAAGGAAATCCAAAGTGATATATTCTGGTGGAGTGGTGAGAGACAAGTGAAACAGAGCAACCCACGAGCAACATTGCCCTAAAGGAAGGTGTATATATATTTATATATATTTGATTCACATGCTCACCACACCAGAAGCTCTGTCAGGCTCTCGTGCAACTGGCATCAGAGACTAAGGAAAACAAATATAAGAGCAGGATTGCAGTCTCTTTTCAGATCTGGACAAGAAAAAAGCAGAGCAGGTCCACCAGATGGGCTGACAGCAATAGAGGAGAAAACCAACTGAAAAAAAAATGTGAAATGGCCCAGAGCTGTTTGGACCATATGGATCAAGAAAGTGCTAGTGTAACATGGCAGACACACAGGATGTCTCTGAGTAAGGCCAGAGCTGGTAGGAAAGAAGAGAGACCGAATAAAACCAGATTAACGCAGAAGCCACACGGCATCCTCTGTTGCATGTGATCTGTGGCCAGACAGCTATAATTTTCAATTCAGTTCACTAAGACTATTTTAAGCAAGCACAAACAAATAATAAGGGAGAATCACATGGAAATATTAGAGAAGATTGCAGCATGCATTCTGCCTGTATTTTACTGCACAAGAATCCGTATATCAACTCATATGTCACCCTGTCACTAAATACTGTGCTTTTACGCTCTATTAAGGTGACTTAATTCATCCATAAGCAGAGTATTTTAGACAACTAAATTGTGCTGGGATTCCCTTGTCTCCTTGTACTCTAGTGGTTCTCCTGACCTTGACAAATCTCTTGATTATCATCCAAACACTATGGTTTCTCCAAACAGCCCAAAAGAAACAACATACAGCAAAAAAACTTAATGAGGAGTTATAAAAGCATACTTGCAAACTATCCCCGACTCATTAACTTCCAAGAAGATAATAAAAAAATACCAATTTTATCCTCTCCATAATATTACAAACATAAATAGTGCACACTCCATTTCAGCTGCCTTGCCCACTGTATAAAGCAGGGCTTAACTGCCAGGTCAGTAGAACAGCTAAAGATGTTCCTCTGCCCTCCGCCAGCTATACTGAGCCATTTGTGCTCATCCTGAGCTCAGATGTTATAAAAATTCCTCAGGCAGAAGTATCTCAGCGATATTCCCAGCAATATACCTTTAAAGGTATATTTTCATGCCATTGGCTTACCTCTCCTGATAAGAAGCTGCTAGAATCAAATTATTTTACTACTCATCTTTTCCTGTCCTGACCAAAGTACATTTAACGCAATCTATGTGATGAATGTTTCCTCAAGGAAAGTGGGAGGGAAAATTAATTTGGGGGACTGACAATGAAAAGATCATTTGTCATAACTGTGCTCAGGTTTGCCAGCAAATGACTGGAGCCCTGCAATGTATTGTTAGATCCCATCAGCTGCTGCCTGTTTTCTGCCCCTTCCCTTAGCAAACTCCTCCTTCCTAATGCTTCAGTTCACTCTGAATGAAGGTTATTAGCAATACTAACCAGCCAGAGTGGCTAAGGTAGATGCAGTGGGGGTGGGATGTGAATTTGTAAGAACTAATTTGTCTAATGTTCAGTAACAAAGGCAAGGCGCCTGGGCTGTGAATTAATATAGCATCAATCACTGACTAACTGCTTCAGCTCATGTAATGAGAATATTCTTAGGCCAACCCCATGGTCTGTACAGACAGCTGGGGAGATAATAACCCAAATGGAATTTTTATTTTAATGCAATTCCCATCTTCAAAGCAAAAAACCTAGGGAGATTAAAGTTGGTATATATACACACACATATATATACACACACATACATATAAAAATAACAGCCTTTCAGGAAAGCTTAGAGTGATAAACTACTTATTTCAAAAAGTAATATCAGAGTACTTAGAAATACATTTATTGTAAGGTTCCTGGTCGAATAGTCCTTTTCTTTTAATTCACTCTGAGTTATTTTACAGTCCCTCCAGTAGATGTTTTTAATGATGTAGTTAGCTCAGCTGATTACAATTTTAGCTTGTATAAAAATAAAGAATGCTTGAAAGCAGCTTAATATTCAGAGAATATTTTTCTCCCCTTCATTTGCTGATCACATTAAAGGCGGATACAGAAACACATATTTTATGCCTTTACATTAAATGAAGTCACAATTTGAAAACCACATCCACTTGAATTTCTTTAATGAAGGCATTTACTGTTCATGCAGCAACAGCCTCTCATTCTTTTAAAAACAGGGGAGAGAGAGAGGGGAAGCAAATAAAGCTTCTGACATCAAACAAATCAACAAAAATCATCACCAATCAAAAGTGCACCAAGTTTAGAGTCATGTGGAACAATTAATGGGTGCATTAGGCAGCTCACTGCACTGGCACCACTGATAATAATGAATTCTGTATAAGAAGATTTCTCAAGAATAATTTAAAAGTGCTAGAGAAACTTAAAGAAGAACCTGGAAAAATAACAAGTAAAAAATTAAGAAGTAGAGATCTTTATAGCTAAGGTTAAAAGAAAATATCCTTTACACTGAAAAGGCTCATTGAACTGTGCATACCAATTGCACACTCCAGCACAGCACACCCAGCCTACTAGATCTTCAGCACTCTGAACCTGAGCAAGCTGCAGTGAAGCAATGAGGATGTTTTTAGTACACTAGTTGTAATGAGAAAAAAATACCAATTGTGAAGACAAAGATGTTGAAGAATAACAATTTGCAGGTCGTTACCAAAGCACTGCCACCTTTCCCTGCTAATTTATGCTATTAATTGACTAATTATTTTACCAACTCTAACAGTACATGATAGAACTCTAATATAGTAGATATAACTAATATTCCCCTGCAAGGATGTGTGCACATCTTTCAAAGTCTGTAGTTTGAACTAAGAGTATTCTGCTATGCAGTCTGCATGGCTTGGGACCCATTCTGTACTACATGCGTTGTTAGGCACAGCACCAAAAATGATGCTGAAAACTGTGTTCAGTATAAGACCTTATATTATGCTATAATACTATCCTTTTCAACAGATATGCCCTGCACTGACACAGCCTTAACTCTAAACAAACCTGGTTAAGAAACAAGACAAACAGGTCTAGTGTTTCTGTTTGGGCCAACTTGGTGGACATGCTATGCTGTGATGTTCTAGAAATAATTTCCTATAAAATAGCAATGGCAGATAATGCTTAGAGAGGGCTGGAACAGAGGAGAGAATTCAAACTGCCTTTGTCAAGCCATTTTTTTGACACTGCCTTTGTCAAGCTCAGCTCAAAAACTGAGCGGGGACCATGGCTGTCCAGAGTAGTCTGCAAAGAGAGCATCTCTCTGGTTTTGTTTGTTTTGGTTTTTGAAAGGGAGAATGAGCTGTAGCCATCATTGCCCAACATGGATCAGTAGAAGCCCTGGGAAAGGCTGAGCTTTGTGCTCTCATCAGTAAGAGAGACTGGGACCAATTGCTAATGTCATTTCATTTAAACTCTTGTAGATATCGTGTATATTTATCAGGACAAAAATATATAAATATATATGCATGCAGATGAAGAACCTACATTGTACTCTGAGCAATTTGGGCAGCACTAGTTAAATTAAATAGAGAACAGAGAAGAAAGAATTTAATATTTATATTATTTAGCTATGAAGAAATTATTTACTTGACAAGATCAAAGAGGGACTATTAAACATGTATTTAAAATGGCCCTATACCATTTGCAGGTCACATAAAAAAAAGTTTCTGGTTGCTTTATACATATGAAGTATTAAGCCTCTAGTTACATGTTGCAAATATATGCTAGCTTAACTGATGGAGAAAGTAGGTCTAGCATCTCAAATCTAAATTAATGGAGATCATAAGACTCCGTTTCTCAAAACAGATAATAAGAAATCCATAGCATCAGTCTAGGATGAACCCAGGAAAACGCTGATTCAAATATAGAATTTCTTTCTATTTAGGCATTATTTTCAAAGTGAAGAAGAAACAAAAAAAAAAGTGTCTTTCAGCCATTGAGACAACAATTTGCAAAACTATTATTGTAATCAAATAGCATCTATTTTTGTCAGCATAATACTCCCCTTTCAATATCCCATAAAGTATCCATGTTGTATGGTTGATACCAGTGTTAACACTATCTTCAGCTTATTTCTACAAGCCTATTCACAAAAATTCTGAACCATTAAATGTCATTCACATACATACATGTGTTTTGTCAATTTATGTACTCATATGAATATTTCATACTTAGTGAATAACATTAGGAATGATTATTTTATGCTTAATGAAAATAATCACTGCAAGTACATATAGATTTTTTTTAAGTAGCTTGCTTATAGGAAAAATTACAAATAAAATTGCATTATCCTTTCTATTGGGAAACTACTCCACACCCATAACAAAAGTGAAAATGTTGTCATTTCAATGACAGTTGATGTGAAAAGGGAAAAAAACACATTCACACATCCTGTCATCAGTGGTTTATCTTTTGTTGTTGTGTTTTTGTTTTGCTTAGAGCGGGCTGTTGATAGTTTGGTTTGTTTATTTTCTTTTTCCTTTGAGAGTGTGTGTGGAATTAAATCCAGCTCCCAATTTGGTGAGTTATCTATGGTGTGCAAGGCAGACACCATCCATTGTGCAGCCCCAGTGAGTGACAGTGTGAATGGCAGCCTTTCCCAGTTAAAGCCGTGATAAGCCAGGGCACTGAGAGAAGTTCCTGCTCCAGAGCAATCTCTATTGTTCCAGCCATCAGCTTTGGCAGGAAGACTGATTCAAAGATAAGACCGCAATGATGCTAGAGTTTTACACAGAAGCATCTCAGCAAGTAATCAGTTCATCTGCATTTAGAAAGACATCCATCAATTTGATTCTTATTTTAATGAGATCTAGCACCATACACTGAAACAGAAATATTTACATTCCTAGAAGTTCTTACAGCCTGACTCTCAACCCCAGCTCAGCCAATGCTCTTCTGCATCCTTCACCTGTAACTGCATTAAAGTTCAGCAAATGTGTCCATGAAGCAACTTACGCTCTTCTCTTAACACAACTTTCTTCAGGTCTAAATATGAAGCATATATATATATATATATATTTTTTTTTTTTCAGGAAAGTTGCAGGCAATGCTAAGCTGCACAATAGAATATGGAACATGACTAGAATTTGCAT
>JAVCKT010011244.1:0-52115 GCA_032273925.1 Rhynchotus rufescens
GCTCGCCCCTCGCAGCCCCGGCAGCGGCCGCGCGCAAGGCGGCCCCGCGGGGCCGTGGCAGCGCGGAGCAGCGGCCCGGGATGTCCTCGTCGCCCGCCGAGGAGTGCCGCTCGCCCGTGGGGCTCGACTGCTGCAGCTGCTGCCTCGACTTGGCCAACCGGAGCGGGCTGGAGGAGGGGGCCGGCGGCGAGAACAACAACCTGGGCAGCCCCACCGTGAGCAGCTTCCGGCAGCTGCAGGAGCAGCTGGTCCGCAAGAACCTCAACACTGACAAGCTGAGCTCCATCATGCGCCAGGACTCACTGGAGCCCGTCGTGCGGGACCCCTGCTACCTCTTCAACGAGGGCATCTGCAACAGGAACATTGACCAGACGCTGCTCTCTATCCTCCTACTTTTCCACAGGTGAGTGCAACTGGCAGGTCCTCCGGGACACCTCTGGAGCCAGGCCTGGGGTGGTTGAGCACTTGGGGGCTGGTGGCAAGCAGTGCAGGGCCAAGATTTGGGACCTGCGGCACCCTGAGCTGGCAGCGGCAGGAGTGGCTCTGGGACTCTGCAGCCAGGTAGCAGTGGCAGTGTGGAGGGACACCAGGTGAGGAGAAGCATGGGCTCCCTTGTGTGACAGGCAACCCCGTCCCCTGACCATGGGTGGTGCCAGTCTGTTCGCTGGGTGCAGGTCTGGATGGCTCTGCATGCATTGTGATCAATGGTGCTCCTCTGGTCCCTGGTGCCCCGTGTGCCCAAGGAAGAACAGCAGCCTCTAGGAGTGTGTCTTGGCCCCTGGACCTTATGCTCTTCTTTCCCGGCTTCCTCTTGTCTGTGCATGGAGATCTCACAAGGAGATGGGCTGCCTGTCGCTCAGGAAACAGCCGTGATGCCACCTCTTAGAGTTAGAAGGAAGCTGAGGAGCAAATCCAAGAGTTCTGCTGCTAGGTCCTGCTTTTAGCAGCATTTGTGCCTCTCTCTGGCATGCGTTGACTAGTGGCAGATTTGGCCAGGGTGGCATTTCCGAGCCCTTGAAAGCCCTTGCAGCTGTGTTAGCTCAGCTTGGAGAAGGCTCCTGTGGGCTGGGGCTGCGTGCCCCTCGAGCACAGTGCAGCGTATGGAAGCATGCAAGAGGAGATCCAGGGGATCCAGGAGACTGTGCAGCGGTTTCAGGTCCTGAGGTGGGGGACCCCAGGCCCCGGGAGGGAGGCAGAGCTGTCTCTGGTCCTGCACTCCCGGCTGCAGCTTTGGGAAGGGACTGACCCTGGTGACTAGCTAGCGGGCACCCTAAGGGGCTCGAGAGATGCACAGAGGCCACCCTGTGCTGGAGGCCAGCAGCTCCCAGGCTTGACGTGAGGAAAGCCCGGCATGGCACCATCTCTTCCCCTTCCTGCACCTGCAGGCGTGCTCACTCGCTCACCCTCTGGGCTGTGCACGTGCGGGCAGGCCACCCTGGGGCAGCGTCTGCTCCCCTTGCGCGGCGCAGCAAGGCAGGTGGGCACGCACGTGGCCGCTCCACGCGGGCAACCACCCGGGATGCGTGCCCACGCCTCCTCTCCGAAGCCAGCATCTCGCGCCGAGCAGGCTGCTCGCTCAGAGCCGTTCTCGACGGAGACGCTCTTCCTGCACTTACATAACTCGGAGCTGCCTCTCAGGTGGGGAAGGAGGAGCCAGGCTGTCGGCCAAAGCAAACGGCTTCGAGCCCGGGCGCCCGGCTGCACAGCGAGAGGCAGAGCCGGCTCTGGGCTGCAACCCGCCCAGCTGAGGCACGGACGGGAGCAGGAGAGGCAGAGATTCCCCCTTGCTCCGGTGCACCGCAGGCACTTGGCATAGCGGGCGTGGGAGGGAGGCAAGACACCATCCCTAGTGCTGGCTGCCAGCCTAGAGGGCAAGAGCCAAGCACCCAGGTGGCCCCCCAGGAAGGCAGTGACAGGGTCCGTGGGTGAGAGGCAGGCAGTGGGGGCAAAAACTGCCTGCTCTTGAAGTGAGCACAGACACCCCCGTGGTGTCACAGCTCTGCAGTGACCTGCTCCAGGAGAGCAGCACCTCTTCCTCGCTCTGCCCCTGCGGGCTCCGTGCAGCAGTTTCTGTGCCCTAGTGAACATTGCCTCCCAAGAGACTCGGGTCACTGTGGCTTGCAGTGGGTTTTGCCTAACCAGTAGCATCCCTCCATCAACCTGTGCTTGCAGACACCTTGATGCTAACCTGGGCTGGAGACTTCTTGGATGATGTCCCCTCTCCCGATGGAGGCTGGGGGCACTGCCCCAGGCACTGAGGACAAGTGTGCCAACGCCTGTGTTTGCTGCTGTTTTGCTCCAGCCTGAACTTTCTCCTTCTGGGGAATGAGCCAAGATACCCAAGAGGCGATAGCGTAAAAAGCAGGGGATTGTGGGTGCCAGAGGAACACCCCGATAACAGGTCTGATAAGGACCCCATTGCTGCCGGCACTGGCAGCCCAGGAGGGTTTGTGTTGATGTGCTCTTACACTGGTATGGGACGAGGAGGTCTTGACTCGTGCATGGCCAAAGTCTTGTATGGCTTGGGAGACGAAGCAGATCTGGAACCCAGGTCTAGTTCCAGGGGCATTGGAGATAGTTCGGCCCATGATTGCTCAAGCCTTGAGCTCTGTAATGGGATCAGTGCTGGGGGGTCTCAGGAGGATGTGCAGGCTGCTGGGTGGGCTGTGCTTGTCTCTCCTCTCTCTTGGCTTTCTGCGAGCATGCTGTGAGGGATGCAAGAAGTAGATGATCTAGACCACCCAGGGCTGGCACTCCTGCAGGAAACCCTTTTGCTAGGAAAGTATCTAAGGTCCTGCTTGAAAAGGGCTTCTCTCCTCCACGTAGCCGTGTGACCTGCTGCCAGAGGAGGCCTGGGCATCACAGAGAAGCCAGCGCAGCAAGAAAGCCCCAAGTGCGGGGAGGCTCCCTATTGCCGTGCTTGGTGGGCCCCTCTCTGCTGAGGGGACCAGACCCACATCTGCCCACAGCTGGGGCTGTGAGCACACACAGCCCCCAGATCTCAGCCACCCCTCACCTGGCTGGGCTGGGCAAGCAGGACGACCCGGCGCAAGCCAAGCCAAGCAGGACTAGCAGAGGGTCAGGCCAGCAAGCAGAGCGCCCTGGGCAGGCGGTGCCCGGGTGGCATTTGGAGCACGCCACGGCACCACTTGTTCCCATCCGTCTCACACTGTTTGGCCGCAGCAAGTCGGGAGAAGGAGAGGGAGCCAGCGTGTAAAGGGCAGCAGGGCCGGGGAGCACATTCCAGCCCGGAGAGTGGGCTGGCCACCAACAAGGCGGCTTTGACCGGGACAGGGGCTGTGTGCAGGAGCACGTGTGAGCGTGAGAGAGGTGTGGGTGTGAGACTGCTCGGCCGGGGCAGCGTTCCCTGCGCTCGGTGCCCTCTCCCAGTCCCCAGAGGGCTCTGGAAATGACCCTTCCCTTCCTGGAGCAGTGCATGGACGGGACTCCTTCGCTTTGCTCTTGTAGAGCAGAGCTACGTGTGGGCCCGGCTTTGCAGCCTGCCTTGCCAAGCCTTACAGATGCTGGGCACGCTGGAGACCTCTTCCTTGGTCTTGACCGAGCTGAGCTCGGGGTGCCCAAATCCTCCCTTTGCCCGAAGTGGTGGGGGGTCACCAGGCATAGACCTATTCCCTGCGCCCCCCTTGCTCTCCATTGCAGACATCCCACAGACGTCTCCTTGCAGAGACGCAGGTTCAGGGCAGGGAAGCCGCGAGCTCGGGCGGGCAGAGCGGCAGCTCCCCGCTTGTTACTCAACACGGCGGTGCCTGCGCAGGGCTGGGCCGAGCGCAGATTGGTGGAGGAGGCCCCGGGGAGCCGAGGGGGAGGGAGGCCAGGAGCAGCACATGGGCAACATGTGCAGCCCCGCGGAGGCTGGATCTGAGCGTGCAGAGGAAGAGGCGGGTCTGCCGGCGGCCGAGCAGCTCGCCTGTGCTGCGCCTGGGCTCTGCAGGACTGGCCATGGTGCCCGTGCTGCGCCCTGGGCTCTGCAGGGCTGCCCTGACCACGGTGCCCGTGCTGCGCCCTGGGCTCTGCAGGGCTGGCCATGGCCACGGTGCCCATGCTGCGCCCTGGGCTCTGCAGGGCTGCCCTGACCACAGTGCCCGTGCTGCGCCCTGGGCTCTGCAGGGCTGCCCTGGCCACGGTGCCCACGCCACCCTGCGCACATCGCTCCAGCGCCACTGCCTGCCTCACTCTGCTGGGACCCCCAGGCCCAGCTTTCTGCAGAAAGGAGGCTCCCTAAGCTGCCTTTGCGCTTCAGAGCTCAGCAGCTCTCCTCCACTGTGCTGGAGGTGCCTCTGGCTGCAAGGCTTTGCCCCTCGCCCAAGGGCAGCTGGCACAGCCAACTACACCCCAGTGAAACCCATAGCCCGGAGCTAACGCTGCTGGGCTAGTGGCCAGCATGCCAGGGAGGTGCAATCCAAGCTCCAGGAAAGTGTCCAACGAGCGCGCGGTCCCCGGCAGCACGGCGCAGGACGCACCCCGAACCCCCCTTGTGACAGTGACCCGCATCCAGCGCTCCAGGCTTTAGCTCCGGCTCACTGGGCATGAAGGGCTTGAAAAGCTGCTCTTGTGCTGAGCAGAACAGCCCGTCCCGCTCCGGTGCAGCCCAAGCAGCTTGCAAAGAGCAGCCGGGCTCCTCTGCTGCCCGCGGCACTGGAGCTCTGCTGCCGCCGGCTAGGAACAGCCTTGAGCAAGACTTGGCTTATCCTGCAATGAAAAAACATGAGCCCTCCATTTGCGGAGAATCCCCCAGCGCATGTTTATGTACTTATATATGTATATACGTATATATTGGAGGGGTTTTGCTGCAGAATGCCTTGGGTGACAGATCTGAAGCCTCGAGCCAAACAACTCTGTGCTGCTACAAATAACCTTGAGCCATTCCCTGCGCGCTGGCACGTGGTGCCAGGCGGCGTCTGGCCGCCCAGACAGGCCACATGGATGGCTGCAGGTGCCCGTCCCGCCGGCGGCTTGTTGCCTTTCGCGTTGTTATTGTCCCCAAATGTCAGCAGGGCAGCAGTCTTCGCGAAACGTCCTCGCTCCAGGATGCCCAGGATGCTTCTCAAAGGCCAGGCAGGGGGATTAATGACAGGCTCGGCTGAAAGTTTGCAGCTCTGGCACGCGTCCTTGCCTGACCTTAACTGGAGCTTGTGCGCCGGTAGAGCCCCAACAAACTCGTGCCTGGCCGAGCGGTGCCTGCTCCCATGTGCAGGAAGGGGCTTTGAGGGGGTGGCTCTGAGCATCCCTGTCTGCCCAGCAATAGCGAGCAAAGCCCGAGCGCCTTGGAAAAAGCAAGGGGAGGTATCCTGGGGGGCACGTGTCTCCGCAGGGCCCCCTTCCTCTTGGGAAATGGCCCTGAGGTTTCCTTGTGCAGACGCCTTGGGACTTCTCCTTCCGTGAGCATCCTCTGTAGGAAATACTTGTTGGGTGCTGACCGTGGGGAAAGTGAAGGGACTCTGGCTGCACAGCCGGTGGCTACAAGACCAGGGCCAGCGGCAACGTTAGAGAGGGAAAGGAAAAGTGCCGCTCCGAGCAGGCCGCCGGCGCTGGGGTGTGCGCGCGCCGCAAAGCCGGGACTGGGAGTACTGCCAAGCGCCGTTATCGGAGGAAACGGGCCGCCCCACAGCTGGACATGGGCGGCTGCCAGCTGCCTCCCTCCTCCCGCCGCGCAGCTCCGCAGGTTCCGAGGAGTCCCCGGGCCGCAATCCGTGCCAGTGCCACCGGCGTGCCTGGCAGGCAGGATGCCCGGGGGCTCGGGGAGGTCTGTGAGCCCTCCAATGCTCCGGTGGGCACAAAGCCGGTCCCCATGTCGCAGGACTCCTGGCTGCATAGGGAGCCAGGTGACACCCTCCTTGGGATACCTGGCCCTTCCCAGATGTGAGTCCACATGCCCAGCTTGTCACCGGTGTCCCCATTCGCTCCTCCATGGCTCTAACATGGGCATTCTCAGCAACCTGGGCCAGCAGGGCCACGGCTGCAGAATTTTGGGCTGCGGATGCCAGAGCTTTGTAGCTGCATGTTTGCAAGCTGTGGCTTTTGCTCCCCTCCCCGCGCTGACCCTGCAAGCCAGAGATGCGGCTTTGCTGAGCGGCCTGGGCAGCTTTGGCTCGATGCCTTTCCCCTTTTGCTCTGCAGCGTCTCAGCAGCCAGGCGAGAAACATTTCCCACGCCTCGGGCCCTCGAGAGGGCCTTCCTCCCATTGAGCGGAGTCCTTGGAAGGGAGCAAGGCAGAAATGCTGCCACTGAGCAGCAGAGAGGGCCCTGAGCTGGGACGGGGGGGAGCGGGAAGCAGGATACTCCTCCCAACATCATGGGCAATTCCTGCAGCTCCGTTGCCACCATGGGGCTGGACTGCAGGGGTCAGGAAGCACTGGGACATGTGTCCCACCTGCCACCCCTTGGAGCTGAGCACCCACTCATAGGGGCTGCAGGAGGAGAGAGAGGCATGTGAGGGCTGGTGTATTTAGTGTCCCTAAAAGGGGAGTGGTGGGAGAGGAAGCTCATCTGGCTGGAACGGGGCCAGCATACTGGGAAAAGCGTGTGCCGGGGCCACGGGGGGCTGGGAAAGGGCCCCTTGCCGCCCGGGGCGCAGCTGGAGGCCGTGCAGCCGCTGCCCCACATCCCTTCCTGCTCAGCGCCTCTCGGGCTGTTGCTGCTCCAGATGTGCGGTGGTGGCCAGTGCTAAGAGAGGAGAGCTGGGGGTTGGGACTCCTGGAAAACGCCGCTGAGAGCAATTCTTGGATGTCCCCGTCGCTCCTTGGAGGTCTCACTCATAACATGGGTCCTTGCATGCTTCCCAAAGACATCCTTCTAGGAGGGGTAGGTGAAGGGGGTTCAGTGTGCTGGCTGCACCCCTAAATATCCAGGGCCTCGTGCGCCTGCATCCCAGAGGAACATCCTTGGCCTGGATGTGTCTCAGCATCCTCGCCAGCAAACCCCGGCCACAGGGCAGTGACAGCCATGGGCAGCCGCTGGGGCGATGGCAGAGCCAGGGAGCCCCCAATTCCCTCACTCAGTTGCTGTTTCTGCTCGATCCCGCTGCCAGGGAGGGATTTCAGCTCACGGATGCTCATGCCAAGCGGCCTTGCCCTCATCCCAGCCCCTGTGCAGGGACAAGGGAGGTGTGGAGCACAGCCCATCACCTCCGTGCAGGGCAGAGCCAGCCCACGACCCGGTCCCTGCATCTCAGTCCCTACATCCTGCGCTGATTTCCCTGCTGCTGGGGCAGGCTGCGCTGCTAGAGCTGGGACGGCAGAGCCGGGATTTTCTCACCTCTGCTCATTTCCACACTGGTCCCAGCTCCTCTTGGTGTGGGCACCCCGGGGTGCTCCAGCCAAGGGGCAGAGGGTCCGGCCACCCCCTTGCCCACAGTGGCCACCACGAGGATGAGCGGGCACAGAGCGGCTTTCATCTGCCCGCGGAGCGGGGGCCGCCCGCCCGCTCCGGGCCCGGCACCCGCGCGGCTCGGGGTGGCACCCGGTCCCCACGGTCATGAAAGGGCCGATTCAGCGCCGCTGAGGTCACCCGCCCGGCGGGTGCACCCCGCGCTCGTGGCCCCTCCTGGCCCTGCGGGGACGCGCTCGGAGCCCGCACGGTGCCCGACACCCAGCTGGGCCGGGCAGAGCTGCCCGGGGCGCGCGGCTGCAGCGCGGAGCGGAGCGGGGCGCCGACATGGCCTTGCCGCCGCCCTACTCCCCCAGCCTCTTCAGGAGGAGGGACTGGTGAGTAGGGACAGGGAGGGGGGACATGTGCCACGTCTGCAGGGACAAAGAGGGGGAAAAGGGTCTCGGGTGCTGGAAGGGATGCAAGGCGGGAGAGATCTCCCTCAACATCCCATGCGTGTGTTTTTGAGGTCCCGAAGGTGCCTGGCTGCACCACTCCTTGCCAGGCATGTCGCAGGGCACCGTCCCGCGCTGAGTCCTTGCACCCTTTGCTGCTTGGGCATGAAATGCCACCATGTGCCTGCATTCAGGGGGGTGCGGCAGGGTGTGCAGGGCACAGGGAGGTGCCTGGTCGTGCTGCCCGGTGGCTGGCGTTCTCCCTTCCCAGGAAGCTGGTGCTCCTGCATCCCAGCAAGCGAAGGGAAATCTATCCGGCCGCGTCGCTTTGGCTGAGGCTGTGCCCCGGCGTCTCCGGGATGCCGGCGCAAGGGGCCGTGCTTGGCATCGCTGCTGTCCTTGTTTAGGCTCTGCAAGGCCGGTGGCAGAGGGAGCGGGCAGGGACACACGCCGGGCACTGAGCAAAGTCCAGCGGGGTCCAGAGGGCAGAGATAAGGCTGGGAGCTGGCGGATCACATCCGAGTGCCAGGCCAATGTTGGCTCTGTGCGGCAAGGACAAATCCAGCGGCACCCGTTGTCACCAGGGTCCGGGGGGGAAGGAGAAGACGGGCTCGCCTTGGTTGTCCCCCAGCGCTGCCTCCCTGCCGGCCCCGGGGCAGCAGCGCGGGGGGGTCCCGGCTGCAGTCCCGCCTCTGGCCGCCGGGGGGCGGCCTCCTCCGGGCCGGGCGGCGCAAACATGTTTTGCTGGCGGGTTATGTAAGGCTGGCCCGGGCGGGGCTGTTTGTACTCGGGTCCAGGCCGCGTTCCGTTTCGCACCGCGGTTATTTATTTGTTCTGCACAGCGATTTTTTGTTCTGCACAGCGATTTTTCTTTGCTTTGCACTGCGTTTGTTGTTGTTGCTTTGCACACCGATTGCTTTTCCCTTTGAGAGAGTATTTGTAGTCCCGTCAAGGCCTCAGGGTCCCTTGCAGCACATGCACCCCAAATTGCAAGCCCCCCGCACAACCCTTTGCCTTCTTGCTTTGTTCCAAAAGTGGCAGTCAGAAGAGCTGCCTTGCAGGCTGCAGCAGGATGCCTGCAGGCAACTCCCCCGTGCCCCTGGCATGCTCGGATATGTGGGTCTGCAGATGAAATGGGGTACTGAAGAATGAAGGGAATGCAGGAAATGGAGAGAGTGCAGAAGAGTGCTGGGAATGCACAGCGTGCCAGGACTCAGGTTCAGGAGAGTGGCGGTGCAGGCCTGGGTGCAGAGGTGCACAGCTTGGGAGTGCAGTCCCGAAGGGCCGTGTTGTGGTGCAGGATGACAGTGCTGAGCCCCCGCATGCAGGGTGAGAGCACGGAGGCATAGGGGGGTATGGAGATGGGCTGCGGAGGGTATGCGGAGGGAGCTGAAGTGCTATATGGGGGTCCTGTGCTGAGGTGCATGGCTGCAGGCTGGGGTGCTGTGCCAGGGTCTGGGCATGCGGCACTGAGGTGTAGGGCTGCAGAGCAGGGTGCTGTGCCCGGGTCCAGGTCTACAGACCCTGCTGTGCTGGGTTGTAGTAATGCTGCACTGAGGTGCAGGGCTGCATACAGGAGTGCAGTGCCAGGGCCCAGGATGCAGCAAAGGATGCAGGGATGCAGAGCGGGGAGCTGGGATGCTGCTCTGGGGTGCAGGGCAGCACAGTGAAGTGTGGTACTGGGATGCAGGGCTGCAAGCCAGGGTGCTGTGCTGCAGACCGGTGTGCCGGGGCTTGGGATGCAGCACTGGAGTGCGGAGATGCAGAGCAGGGCACAGTGCCAGGGTGCAGAGCTGCAGACTGGGGTGCTGTGCCAGGGTGCAGGGCTGCTGTGTCAGGGTCCGGGGCTGCAGAGTGGGGTGTCGTGCCAGGGTGCAGAGCTGCAGACTGGGGTGCTGTGCCAGGATGTGGGGATGCTGTGTTGGCGTCCAGGGCTGTGGTGCAGGGTGCAGTGCCAGGGTGCAGAGCTGCAGATTTGGGTGCTGTGCCAGGGTGTGGGGATGTGGTGTTGGGGTCCATGGCTGCAGAGCAGGGTACACTGCTGGGGTGCAGGGTGCAGAGCTGCAGACTTGGGTGCTGTGCCAGGGTGCAGGGCTGCTGTGTCGGGGTCCGGGGCTGCAGAGCGAGGTGCGGGGCGCAGAGCCGCAGGCCGCGCTGCCGGGCCGGGGGCAGCGGCGAAGGGGGCGGCTCGGCCCGGCCCGGCTCGGCCCGGCCCCCGGTAACGCCCCGTGACGCGGGGCCGCCCTTATAGCGGGCGGCGGTAGCGCGGAGCCGCAGTGCGCAGAGCCCTCCGCGCGACCGCCGCAGCCATGAGCACCGGCCTCTACCAGTCCCCCATGGAGGTGGCCGTCTACCAGCTCCACAACTTCTCCATCTCCTTCTTCTCCTCCCTGCTCGGGGGGGACGTGGTCTCCGTGAAGCTCGACAACAGGTAGGGGCAGCCCCGGTGCCGCTCTTCGTGCCCGGGGGGACCCTCGGTGCATTGCGGTGTCGGGGGGGGTCTCGGTGGCCTTGCAGCCCCCACTGCACTGCAGCCCAGCGCAGGGTGATGCTCGGTCCCCGGTGCATTGAGCGCGGCACAGAGCAGGGAGCGTGACTGACCGGGAGAGTGGGAGACGCTGCTGACCGTCCTGCTTCTCTGCTCTCTTCCAGTGCCTCCGGAGCCAGCGTGGTGGCCATCGACAACAAGATCGAGCAGGCAATGGTGAGCCAACCTCGCGCTGCGTCCCGGGGTGTCCGATGGGTCCCCGCTCCAGTGGCCAGGAGCAGGGGGGGCCGGGGTCCTTTGTCTGCCGCCCGCTGCTGGCAGAGCTCATTGGCTCCAGCAGCGCCGCAGTGCGCAGGGAGCAGCGCCCAGATGGACACGGCTCAGTGCATAGTGCAGGGACAAGATGCTAGGGATGGATCCTCTGATGCTGGGAGTATAGGGGAAAGGCAGTGCGGGTCCCAAGAGCAGTAGGAGCTGCCGTTGGGGAAGTACGGGAGGGAGAAAGCCCCTAGAAGCACCGAGACCAAAGGGTTTGGAGAAGCCTGAGGTTGCTTCTTGCTCTGGATTGGCAAGAGGCTGGGGGATAGAGCCCTGCAGAGTTGGGGGGGAAGCAGCCCCAAGGGTCTAACCGTGGAGTGATGGGCTGTTGGTTGGCTTCTTGCAGGACCTAGTGAAAAATCACCTCATGTACGCTGTGCGGGAGGAGGTGGAGGTGCTGAAAGAGCAGATCAAAGAACTGTTGGAGAAAAACTCCCAGCTGGAGCGAGAAAACAGCCTTCTGAAAACCCTCGCCAGCCCGGAGCAGCTGGAGAAGTTCCAGTCGCGGCTGCCTGCGGAGGTGCTGAGCCTGCAGGAGCAGAGCCCCGGGGCGCCAGCCCCGGCTCAGCACGCCGGGGGCTCTGCGGTATAAGGTGGCTCTGTCCTCGGGGTGGGCAGAGCCACAGAACTCTTTCTACTTCCAATCTCCCGCAAAATCGTTTCTGCCTTCGTCTCACGGAGGACTGCCAAAGCCTGGCACCCGCAGGGGTGCTCAGAGGTGCCCCCCGGGCAAGCCCGTCCGGACATTGAGCCAGCTGCTGCCTCCTGCACGGAGATGCTCTTCGGCGAAGGAGACGCGGGGCTGCAGCAGACCCCCCCACGCCACGCCGGCCGGCCTCCCCTGACCACGCGCTGGGAGGAAAACCACGAGCTCTGCTGAAACCTGGGAGCCTGCATCGCGCCGGCGGGGCCTCGGGCGCACGCATGGGAATACAAGTTTGGAAAAGGCGCATGCTGAGCCCTGGGCCTTTGCTGCACTGTGCAGCGGGGGGGTCTCTGTCTGGCAAAGACTGAGCTTGGAGGAAGACGGTTGCTTCACAAGAGATACCGCTGTGTCCCCGGAGCCTGCTGCAACCCAAAGCTGACTTGAAGCAGCAGCGCCGGTGCCGTGCCCGTTGCAGTGCATGGCTGCACGCACATCAGCGTGGGGATTACAAGGAAACGCTTGGTTTTGTAGCTGGGGTATCTTCTGCAGACGCATCTCCGCGTGAGCGCACGCGGATACGAGGCGAGCGGGCACCGGGGTGCTGCCCGGGGGCCGCCGTGCCCGTCCCCACACAGCTGGGGCCGTCGAGGCGAGCCCGGAGCGGCGCCGGGGCGCGCGGTGCTGCGTGTCCCGCGCCGTGGGGCGGCCGGCGGGGCGCGGGGCAGAGAGGCGGGGACGCGCTGCAGCCCATGGGGCTCTCAGGGAGCCGCCGGCCTGCGCCCCGGCAGCGTGCGGGGAAGGGACGGGACGTCCACTTTGACGTCAGACTGTCAGAGCAGTGACATCGCTGTGTAAATCTAGGTAGAGGTGGCAATAAACTCTACTTTTTTTCATACTCTCTGGCTCCTGCAGCTGTTTGTCTGTGGTTGGGAATGGGTTGGTAGCAGAAGGGTGATAGGCACTGGGCTGGCATTGCCAATATGTGCCCCACTCTGGATCCCAAAGGGCTGTGCAAGATCCTGGGGCTCTTCAGGGCAGGGGAAAGCTCCTTGATCCCACAGCTCCTGGGCAGTGCAGGCAGCTTTTCTTCCCTGGAACCAGCTCTCACCTTCCACTTGCCCTTGGAGGCAGCGGGCATGGTGCATGCTTCCCCAGCCATGCTCATGCCAACAAGATGTGGGCTCCAAGGGTGCCTGTGACATCAGGGTGACGGTTAAAGATCGGGGGGGTACCAGCAGTGTCAGGAGGTGTGTGGGACTCATGGGGTCTCAAGACAAAGCCTTTCCTCACTGTTTTAGCTCTCTGCCTTAATTAGCCTCAGCACAGGGTGAGTCATCACTGAGCCACCAGCGCTGAGCACCCTTGGCTCCTTGGCAACCCGGCGTAAACACCAAAACATGGGCCGATATCTCTCAATCTGAAACCGTTTTGGGGTGTCCAGCCCTTTCCTGGGCTGGTGCTGAGCTGGGAGCCAGCCCTGGCCCTGTGCGAGCAGCTCTGTGCCCTGGCTCCATGCGAGGGATGCAGAGCGGGCATTGCTTGGGCTAGGGAGTCCTGCCTGCCACCTCTGCCCATCCTCACCCCCGTCTAGGGGCTCCCAGAATGTCCCCAAGGGAACAGGGACAGGCCGGGGGGCCTCCTGCCCTGCAGTGCAATCACGCAGCACCCTGGCACCAGAGCCCCCCTGGCACCAGGCCCCCCCCCCCGCCGCTGCTCCAGAGGAGCCTCCTCCCGTGGGCAGAGCCCTTCCCGCTCCCCGACGCTTCGTGGTGTGACACGGCGCAAGCCAATGGCACAGGGCAGCCCCGGCACAAAGCCCTCCCCGCGGTGGGCACGTGCCACCGCTGGAAGGCACCGCTGGAAGCCACCGCTGCGCCTCACTGAGCTGCCACCGCCACTTCGGTGCAGCTCCCGTCCTGGGCAATGCTCATTCCCAGTGCCAGTCAGCAAGTCCCTATCCCTTCCTTTACTTCTTCTCCCACGGGCACATGAGCGCTAGTTCCCCAATGCTACTCCCGTCAGCAGAGGAACCAATAATGCTGCCAAGCTCTTCCCGCCACCCCAGGAGAGTGCCCAGCTGGGCAGAGCAGGCACAAGGAGTGCTCAGCAGTGCCCGATCCTGCCCGGCGTGCTGGAAGGCTGGGACAGGGGTGGGCACAGGCGGCAGGGACAAGTCACACAGCGCTCATGTCTTCAGCAGGACCTGCGTGGCTGTCCCGGTGTGGGCAGCAGAGGGTCAACACGTTCCCGTGGCCGTCACAGCCTGCACCACTTCCTGCAGTGCCCGAAAGGGTTAAGGCGGCGCCTCAGGAAGCTTCTAAGAAACGGCTTATTTGTCAAAAACGAGAAGCGGCTGCCGCCCTGAGCAGTGTTTTCCCAGGCGTGGCGTGATGTAGGCCCGGCCCAGGGCTCCCATGATGTAGGCCCGGCCCAGGGCCGTCCAGCCCCCGCACATGTTTCTCCATGCGGATGCTGGGGCGCCGGCAGAGCCTGCACCGGCATGCCGGGCACGGAGCGGCTCCTCGCGCAGCCTTGGCACCGCAGACGCTGCAAGGAGGGCCCTGGCAGCACGGGGACTGTGCAGCCGCTCCTGCCTCCTGGGCCCAGGTGTGTGTGGGGCAAGGAAGGGGCTCTGCCGCCCTGCCAGGCCAGGCTGAGCGCCCTCCAGCCCGGGGTTGGCCCAACGTGGGGCGTGTGGACAGTCCCTGGTGGTCCCTGGGGATGAGCCAGCGGTCAGGGCTGTGTCAGGGAGCACGTCCTGCCCTGCAAGTCCCTGCTGGGCTCCGCTCCGTTCTGAACACCAGGAGTCCATCTGGGAAAGTTTGGTCTTATGCAGACGGTCTTATGCAAGCATCCCTGCCAGCTCCTCACGTACACAGTGCCCCAGCCCAGCCCCGGGGGAGCCTCGCACACGGGCGAGTGGCTGAGAGCTGCCGTGTAGCCCAGAGATCAGAGTCTCCTCCTGCACCCCCATCACCTCCAGCCCATGAGTTAGCCCAGGACCTCTCATGGGACCAGGAGCCCTTTGGAAAGGGAAAGCCGGGTTAAGAAATGGAAGCTCCCGCTGGAGAGCAGTGTGTATGAGTCATGCTCCCAGATCTGAGCAAGGAGCAGCTCAGTGTGGTGGACACCCATGTGCTACCCATGTGCAAGCCCAGGACACAGGGAGTGAGAGCCGGCTGGAGGTTGCCCTAGGGGAATAGGGGCTCCCCAGGGATCGTGGGCATCATTCCCTGAAGAAAGCAGCTGTTGCATCCCCTCCCCAGCTGAGCAAATGCTCCAAAGGAGAAGTCAGAAGGCAGGTGGACGAGCTAGCAGCAGGGCTGGACCAGGGGCACTGCCTTTCACCCCTCCGGGACTCTCTGCAGCGAGACAGATGGGTGAGCACGGGGGTTATTGGCCGTTCAAGCTCGGGTGTTGCTGAGGGTTGGGAAGATGCTCCTAGCAGGAGGGAGGAGAGAAATGGAGCTTTCTTGCCCTTCAGCTTCCCCCAGCGCCACCAGGCTAGACCAGCTCCCAAAGGGCTCCATCCTCCAGCCTGCAACACCAGCATCTGCAGAGCAGCTGGTTGAGGGATGGACCACTTGGGATGAGACTGGAGGGGCTCCCTGCAGCCCAGGTCAGGAGAAGAGAAGGCAGCTCTTCCCAGTGCACACATGCCAGGACCAGTCTCTGGCAGAGCTGCTGGCAAGCTTGCCCGTCGCAGGTGTGCTGCAACCGTGCCCTGTGCCAGCTGTGCCTGCCCACGGGCACCGGCAGCGTAGGATCAGGTAGCGCCTCCCACCAGGGTACAGCGAGTCCTCGCAGGGAGCCTGTTCCTGCCCTGGCTCTAGACAACGTTATACAACCGGGAGCCGGCCCAGACGTGCACTCTCCTGCTGCCAGCACAGGGAGAGCAGCTCCAGGAGACCCAGTTTGTCACCTAAATGAGTGTCCCAGAGTGGGACAGTGGTTTAGCTTGGCTCTTCCTCTGCCCTCATACACAGCTTTGATGCCAATGTGCCCTGCCAGAGTATGAGATGAACTTCCCAGGAGTGATGGAGTCAGGGTCCACAGGGATGGGGCTCCTCTGAGCGAGGGTGGGGGCTGTGACCAGGTACATTTGTTTGGGTACATCTTGGTCCCTGGTGGTTTGTGGTCTCCAATACTCTGCCTTAAACCCGGCCTGCAAGCACTGCTGGTGCCAGGGAGTGAAAGAAACTGCAGGTGGTCACTGAGCATCCAGCACTGAGCAGAGCTGATGCTTCAGGCGTGCAGGATGCACAAGCCTGGGACATCCCCTGTGACCTGCTCTGCTGCCTGCCCTTGAGCACATCGCTTCTCTCCCTGCTCCGCTGGGAACAGAGCCAGCAGAAGATTTCTGTCCTGACCAGCTCCTCTCCTCTGCCCCTGTCTCCAGGCTCAAGTCTCATCCTTGCAGCCTCATGAACAGCAGGATGAGTTTTCCCATTGGAAAACAATGGGAAACGCCAACATGGTTTGTTGGTGGCTGTGGGCTATAGCTGTGTCCGCAGTCTGTGGCCTAGACAAATCTTGGACAGCAGCTGTCCAAGGGGAAAAAGATGGGGTTTGAGGATTGCCTTTGAGGCCAGGCAGCCAAACAGTGGGCAATGATGGCAACGAGCAGCATCCACAGGAACTGCGGAAGCTGAAGACCAGGAGCACTACGTGGGAGACTGCAGAGTGACACATTATACACAAACAACATGAAATTACTCCTCCCGACCTGACAGAGAAGAGTCTGTGCCAGGGCCAGCGTGGCTGCTCTGCAAGGTTAATGGTATCTGCTGGCGGAGATAAGAGCGCCGCTGAGCATTGAAATGTTCCCAAGAAAGTGAACTTCCTCATTCTTGAAGGAGAAAGGGAGATTCATCTGGTGTAAACAGCACCAGAGCAAATCAATCAATTAGCACAGCACGTCCTTCAAGGCAGACAAACACTCGGGAACCTGGAAGACTTTCATGTAGGAAGAAGGCACACTTGGAGCAAACCTTTCTGCCCAGGGGACTGAAACATAATGAATGAGCAATGTGAGTTAAAGAAGGTGCTAGGGATTAGCCAGGATTTAGGGGCCTGAGGGACCTTGCCAATTTGGTTTAATTGATCATTAGAAACAGCATAATCACCAGGGAAAGCAGTGTGGGAAAACCAGGCAGCCAGGCTCGGGGAGCTCAGTAAGCCGGTGCTTACAAGAGGGCACGAGTCGCCGAGGGGTTGTCTCCACCACAGAAGGTGGTGCAGACCTTCCAAAGCAAGACCCGCTTTGCTTGCCTTGCAAAACCCAGTCTAGGGAGGTAGCCATGACCCTGCCCTGGCAGATGGGCCAACCACCCCAGCTCCGTGCACTGCCAGGAGGATCTGCCCACCGTGCTCAGACCCGGGGACAAAGTTTTGCCTCGACTGGAGAACAGCTGAGGGACAGGTCTGACTGGCGCAGGGTGTTTTGAACCTTAGTGAAGGCTCATATCTGCCTGCTGTCCCCCTGTGTCCTTTTGTCCCACTTTCACCCCAAATCCAGGTCTGCCTAGGGTCCATGCCCTGGAAAGGGGCAAGAATCCAGCTGGTGGCCTTGGTACAGGTGACACAGTTGTCTGAACATCAGATTTGATCCGTTTGGGTGCCTGAGCTCTGCTGGAGTAGGGACAAGCCCTGTCCCCTGCAGCTGGCACCCGGCGTGGCTGATCCTGGCCTGCCAGCGCAGCAGGGCACTGTGGCCCTGCCACTCTTGGGGGGACATGGCAGCATCAGGGCTGCTCTTCTTCATGTGGGGATGAGGGCCACAGCACGGTCTTGCCTGTGGGTGTTTTCATGCCTGTGACAATGGCCATGGGCTCTCCTCACTTGGGGAAATCCAAGTGGGATCTGGTTCATCTCTGGCCCCCATCATTCCCAAACACAGCCTAGGAAATTTTATCCTGAGCTCAGCACCCAGGTTTCACTTGCTTGTTTTTAAGGACATTCACAGTCTGACCTGTGAACCTTCCAGAGTCTCTTAATGATTAACAGGGACACAGGTTGCCTAAGAGCTACTGGGACATGAACTGAGCAAGACTGCCTTCCTCAAACAAACAGAAACAGCCCCAGCCTGGGAACAGTGCCAGCCCCCCGTCATTTACAGTTTTGTGACTCCTACAATAGCCATTTGCTCTCACAGTTGGTGGCATGCAAGGCTACCCTTCCCCTTGCCACCCCAGGGTGACTCGCTGTTGTGAGAGAGACACCCATGGGAGCCTGATGCCCTCCCCTGCTGTGCAATGTGTGACTGCTGGGGCAGTGGTGGAGCGGGGCTGCGTGGCTCAGGGTCTTCCAGGACCTGTAAGGATTGTGGGGCTTGGCTAGAGAGCCGTGGAGCAGCTCGGATGATGGTGATCCGCACTGCTGGGAGCTCCAGGGCAGCTGCCAAACTGCAGTGGCTTTCAAATGATCTTGTCGAGCCCAGGCAGAGTGGAGTAATGGGGCCAAGACCTGTTAGCAAGTCCCATCAGTGCGTGTCTTGGCTTTTGAGGTGAGGAGCTAGCAGAGCGTGTATGTTTTGTTCATGGCTCCTGACAAACAGGTGGAAATATCCCTATCCCTTTGGCTTCCTTGAGTTGGGAGTGAGGGGAAGGAGGTTGGGCCAAGGGAGCTGAGACTGGCCCAGCACAATTGCCATCTCTCAGGTTTGAGTAGAAATTGCCATGGAAGACTTCCAGGGCTCCAGCTGGCCTGTGGCATCACTTGGAAACCCTGGGACTGCTCCCTTTATGGGCACTAGCAGCCTCCAGGGATGCTCAGCCTCCAGGATGCTCAGCCTCCGTCCGCCAGGCGCTGAACACGCACAGGAGCAGGCGGCACCGTGGCACTGCCCGGTTTCCACTCTTATCTCCACTCCCGCGTGCCTTAAGTGTTTGCCGAGTCAGGTGTGGCGAGCAGGAGGGGAATCTCGGGCCACTTTGCTGCCATACAAGGGCAGGAATGCGGGCACAGGTCGCACCCAGCTCCCGACACCTGCCCGTCACCTCGTGTGCACCCATGGTCACTTCTGCCTCCGCCTCGGAAGTCCTTGCTCCTGGGAAACGTCGAGCATGGCCAAGCCCTTGCTTGTGTCCAGCTCCAGGCGTGGCGTGGAGCTCCATCCATAGCCGTGCCATGCGCACGACCTCTGTCCTCTTTGGAGAAACTGGGGAGGTGGCAAAGTCCAGCACCACTTCTGCAAAGACTCTGATAAGCCCTGGCAGTGTTGGGCACTTACTGTAAATTACTTCTCCTGTAATCAGACATCAATCCTATCAAAAAGCTGCCCAGATCATGCAGCCCAACAGCGTGATTTATGGGGCCCTGTCTGGAGAGCCAGACCCCTGCAAAGGGGAAAAGCCCCTTGGCCAGCTGCCTTAGGAAGGCGCTTCCAAGCCCATGCCTGCACAGAGTGGATGCCAGGCCCCTGAACACCTGCAGAGTGCCCCGAGGGCCCCCTCTCCCAGCCTGGCCATGGGGGCACCGTGCAAAGGAGAAGAAAGGCCGGCGGTGCAGGGATCTGCGTGGCCGACGTGCCCAGGGCTCGCTGGCTTCCCCGCAGCCAGCAGGGTCACGGCCGCCCAGATAAGAGCCCTCGCAGCTGGCCGGCGATGCAGCCTGGCGTTCAAGCGTGTTTGTTTTGACTGAGCTCCCTTGGGCCCGGCGGTATCGCATGCGAGAGGTGAAGCCGTCGGCTGCTTGCTCCGGCTCTGCGTGCTGAAGTCGGCGTTTTTCACCCTGCGCAGGTGTAGGGCAAGATCCAGAGCTGCTCTCCAGGGCTAGCCCACCTGGGCTGTATGCTCTTTGCACAAGCCCAGCCTTGCTTTGGGTCTTTGCGTTTTGGTGCAGAACTTGGCCAGCTTTGCAGCAGGCACTGCTGGCCGTGGCAGAGGCAGGGAGCTGGTTCACCAAGCATTTCCGAGAAGGGCAATCCAGGCAAAAGTCTCGCTGCAGGGAATAACCAGAGCATGCAGGTAAGGCGACTGACCTGTGACTCAGACAAGATGGCTAGAGATGGTCTGAGGAAAATGTTTGCCCTCCTGGAGGAGCTATGGACTCTGTTCCTGCTGCTGCTAGTGCCAAATAGGTACAACCCTTCATCCTCCCCTCTCCACACCTGGAGGAAGGTCCTATCTTCCTCTTCTTGGCTCTTCTCTCCAAGCCTAAACATCTCCCCAGCAAAAGCTCATTCAAATCCATGCAGGCTTTGCCAACGGCAGGACATGGTGAGGCAGCAGCTGGGTCTGATCCATGGGAAATTTCTCCCACGTCCCAGATGTGGGGATGGGAATCGATGGAGCTCAGGGGATTGCAGAGCTTGCCAGAACCCTGTTACTGATTCTCCAGGACAGAGACCTTTGATCCATGGAAAGTTCGGGACTTGGGGCCAGCAGGTGAGCAGAATCCTGCCTCCAAACCTGCTGTGTCAACTTTCCCATCTTGCAAAGAGTTGGTGTGGGGCCACAGTGGGGCTCTGCAGAGCTCGCGTTGGCCACCTCGGCCACCTCCATCCCTGCTCTGACCACACACCAGCCCCACTGGGGCAGGGAAGGCAGCGCAGCAGCAGCCTCTGGGCTTTTGCTTTGCCAGTGGGGAGGGACTGCTGGGCCCCAGAGTCACTCATTGACTGTGTCAGCTCCTAGCTGGGACCCGCTTCCTCCCACGGAGGCTCCTAATTAAACCGATTTCTTGGATGGCTCCAGCCATGCAGGAGCCGGAGGCTTTGTATTTGCACGGCCCCTCAGGCCACTGCTGGGGTCTCCGTGCCCCCCAGGCGCCATCCCCATCCATGGGGCAGCACCTGCTCTCTTATGTAACACCATGGCCCCGACTGCCGCCCCGGGGCAGCGCCGCCGGCCGCAGTGCCGCCGGCCGGCCCCGCCGCTCCGCGAGCACCGGATTGGGAACATATCCCAGCGGGATGCGGAGTGCCGGGGGCCTGTCCCGCCTCGCCAGGCACAAACAAGGCAGCGCCACGCTGGGCCGAGAGCGGCGGGCGCCTGTGAAGCGGCCGCGCGGGCCGCGCCGCGCAGCGAGCCCGGCTCCCGCCGGTGCCGGCCCGCTGTGCCCAGGAGCCGTGGCGCGGAGCGAGGTGGCACTTCAAAGCCCCTCTGCCTTGGGCTCCTCGCGGCCCCACCG
Source organism: Rhynchotus rufescens (assembly GCA_032273925.1). Taxonomy (NCBI): domain Eukaryota; kingdom Metazoa; phylum Chordata; class Aves; order Tinamiformes; family Tinamidae; genus Rhynchotus; species Rhynchotus rufescens. Next base: position 20,366 of record JAVCKT010011244.1, read on the forward strand.
TGGCGCTGAGAGGGGGGATGTGGCCGGCGAGGAGGGAGCGCTCAGAGACCGGGACTCCGGGAACGCCGGGTCTGGGGACTGGCACAAGGCGCAGCAGCTTTGCCGCCCCCATTCCTAGCCTCGGGGATAGGCAGCACCAGGGAAAGGGCTTGCTTATGGCAGTGATGTTTCCTGCTCCTTGACTCGCAAGCCTGGGACAGCCTGCTCAACCCACGGGGTCAGCATGCACCCCTTCCCCAGGGCCCTCGTGCCCCTTCCGCAAGGGCTCCCTCCTCCTTGCGAGCTGATCTGGCCATCTGTGTAACCAGGGGGGATCTTGCAGCAAATGCTCATGCAAGGGGCATGCCCCGGATCGCACGTGTGGCACCACAGAGTCCCCGTGCCAGCCCCAGGCGTGGGGCACTGCCAGCGCATTGCAGCAGCGCAGGGGACACCGGGGCTGGGCCAGGCTGGAGCTGGCTGGCACCAGCCCGCACACAGAGCCCGCTGCTGCCGTGGCCGCTGCTGGCACCGTGGGACACTGCGCACGCACAGAGTCACGCATGCAGCCACACGCACGAGCCGCGGGCTCCAGGGACGCCTGGAAGAGGGGCACTCCGGAGGCGCAAGAAAGAGCTTGCTGCAAAGGAAGGCGTGCATGGTGTGCTGTAAACATACCGAGTTTTGGTAATTCGGCTCTCGAGGCACAGGTGAGAAGGAGGCTTTTCACTGGTGTGGATATCTTGCAAGCATCTAGCATCCCTCAAACGCTCAGAATGAATTTCAAGGTGACCAGGACCTGACCTGCAGTACTCAGAGGAGCCAAAACGCTGAGTGCTGCAGACTTGGGAAGATAGAGTTGTTATTGCTGTTCTTAGTGCTGTAACAGTAGCAAATATAAATTACTGCTATTGTGTCCCAACTGGCAACATCATCATCATTACTTCCCACAGATATTTCAGCTCTAATTGCAAGAAGTGCAATAGGAAGCAAGGAGAATCCCCCATGCAGGTGTCTGTGCTGAAGATCCAAGGGAAAGTTGTTTTCCCTCTTCAGGAGGTTGACTGCCCAAGACTCAGCTTCAAAGTCTGAAGGCGCCTCAGTATCCGGACAGATGACTGGGCCTGGAGACAAGAAGACAACTCCAAGCTGTTCTAATGATCTAAGGAATGTGTGTCTCTGTCCTGGCTAGCTCCTATGTGCCATGCAGAAACTCAACGTGTCTCAAGAGGATGTCTACCTGGCAGGTACCCTGGCAGGTCTCACTGGTCTGTCTGCCAGGGAGGACACTCCATTCATGGGAAGGGACTGTCCAACTTGCCAGCTCTCCTCCAGCCCCAATAAATGTCTCTGCTAATGGGTGGATTATTGTGGAATTACAGGTTTGTGCGATAAGCGGGCCTGGTTTGCAGGCTGCCTAGGAACAGGGATTACCCTGGGACAGTGGCTTCGTGCCAGCACCTCTGCAGCCGGAGCTGTCTCGCTGCACTGCGCTGCAGAGCAGAGCCCCGTGAGCGGCTGGCACCCAGCCCGGCCGGCCCGACCCGGCACTGCTCCCTTGGGACGCCCTGGGGAGAGACCCCGGCACCCCAGCCCTGCCAGGGCAAGGGGTGACGCTGCCCAGCTCCTGACCTGCAGCCCCCAGGGAGCCCACAGGACTGCACTGGGGTCCCACCGTGGGGCTGCGGCTCCAGGCTGTGCTGCAAAGACCGAGCGTGAAGAGCAGGGTGCCCAAGAGCCAGCATTGCCCAAAACGCTGCAGTGGGAGGCAATCCTCACCTTCCCGTAACTGCTTGCTCTTCCCTAATTTTTACACCTACGAGAAGCACTTGGAAAGCCACAACATGCAGCTCACACCCAGCAAAGGCGTCTCTGCTGCACCGTGGCTGCCTTTGCGGCCTTCCTCCTCCGGGCAGCCTTGGGGGAGCAAAGCACCAGTGCTCCCCTGGCCTGTGCGGGGACAGGAGGCAGCAATGCCACTGGGACACACTGTCCCTTGCAGAGTGGAGCTCAAGGAAGTGTTTCTGCCCAGGCCCACATCTGTCCTGCTGTGCACAACGCAGCGGTGACGCTGCACACGCGTTCTCGGCTAAACGCAATACGTATCCCTGCGGAGGGCAGGAAGCTCTTTCTCACCCCGGGAAAGCAAATCCCTCCTCTGAGCTAAGGATTACGCTAAGGGGATTGCTGCAGCGGCAGCACGGCCCCCACGGCTCTCCCTGCTGCCTCTGGCACCACAGCAGCAGGGAAGGAGTGCGCACATAGGGATGCATGAGCACACGGAGACATCTCTCCTGGTCCCTGCAGGTCTGTCCTGTCCTGCAGAAGAGCTGCTTTTCCGTCTCCCCAGCAGAAACACTGATGTTCTCCTGATCAGTCCCGCTCTCATGCAAAATGTTTTCTGCCAAAAGACACATTTTGATGCAATATTCCCATCCAGCTCTGCTCTGGCATGCCCTGCCCTCAGGTGCTGAATCCCACCAGCTTCCTGCACAGCTCCAGTTGTTGGTGGGAGCATCGCTCTCCTCTGCATGCCTGCTACAAGCAGGAAAACTTGCCCCTTGAGAGCACCCCAGCAAGCAGAGCAGGGGTAGGAGCCGAGCGCTCCCTGGCTCTGCACCTTGCTAGCTGCGATGAAGCAGCGGGAGGCTGCCAAGGGCTCCGAGTTGCATGGGCACCCCATGGGAAAACCATAGTGCTAATTACTCCAGGCACCAGCTTGGAACTGGGAGACCACCCAGGTTTTATTGGGGGGCTGGTGCTGCCTAAGGCAAGGAGAGGAAACATCCCTGTGGTGTATGAGTGTCTAACCAGCAGCTGTGGCTCATGGTCTCCACGGAAAGCCAGGCTACCAGCACTTCCATTCGTGATCTGCATCCCTGCAGCATGGCTGGGAGCGACCCACTTCTGCCCATGGCTCGGGGCTATTGCCTGTGTTCTCCCTTGTGCCACCCAGGTGCCAGGAGTGACTCCAGCTCCTGTTCCCTGCAGCTATAACGGGCCAGGAGCCCGAGGAGGGAAGGCAGCGTGTTTGCGTCATGACCCGGAGGATGCTTTGAGATCCGTGAACTTCTCATCTTGCCCTGCCTATAGGCCAGCCACACGGTGTGCTCATCCCTGTGGCATCCAGGGCAGCAATGTGCCAGCAGCCAGGCGCAGCACTCTATATAAGTTCAGGGCATTTGCTTTCTGCCTACTGCTCCCATTCCAGTGGCAAGGAGGCACCGAGCCAAAAATGCCCTCCTCCTCCTACCTCCCCAGAGGAACAGGACTAAAGGAGCTAGAAAGTTCGCAGAAGAGTCTGGGGAGATAAACCAAAGCCCAGATCTGGCCTGGTCCCACCTCTCCTAACCTCCCATTCTGCACATCTTATCCACTGTCATGACTCAGCTTCCTAGATATAGGTCCTCAGCACCATGGTAAAAACCAGCCTTTCAGAGCAACCAGGCACCCTGAGCTATTTCATCCTTCCCAGATATTGTGGTCAGAGACTGTGTTTTAAGTGGTGAAGGAATGGAGAGTTCTCTGCTCTTTGGAGGCCCCCCAAGAGCCCGAGGGCTCAGTGCAGCCTTTCCCACCTGCAAGCTGCTTTGCTGACTCTGCTCTGATGCACTATGATCCCTGTATGGGCTGAGGAAGAAGCCAAAGGGACTTTCCAGCCCAAACCACTTCCAAGAGTCAGTTCCCAGGCACATCAAAACTGGGACATTTCCTTCCTGCTTCAGCCTTAGTTTTTTCATCAGAACTGATTATTTTTAACTGCAGACATAAACCCTGAAACAGGCAGTTTTCCTGCTGACTGTTTCTTCTGGTAATTCCCCTCTCCTCGCCCAGTTTTCAGGTCTAGAAGATGTCACACATAATGCTTGATAAGCTTGAAGGAAGGCTGGAGGGGAGGAGCATCTCTGGGCTGAAAGTCGCAATATCCCATATTTTTAGAACCTGGAGACAGCCAACCTCATACCAACCACCTCCATCCACTGGCTCCTACGTAGCCACTCTGGACCCTTTTCTACTTTGCTTTGACGCTGGATCTTCGGGGCAGGATATTTTGTGGCATCCAGCCTACTTCCACCCCAACGGTGTCATGCAGAAAAACACTTTTTTGGGGGCCCTTCGGACCCAGAGTTCCACAAAAGCACAGCCGTGCGTGGATGCTCAGAGCCCCTGCTGCCCGTCTGCCTGCGCCCGGGCCCTGGCTGAGCCCCAGTTCGGTTTCACGGAGCTATTGTTCTGCCCGCTACCATGTTTGGGTGTTTTCGAGCTGCTTGATGAGTCAGACCTTGGTTCCCAGGCCTTGTTTACCCGGCTGTTGCAGGAGCAGGGAGAGCACGGCCGGCAGCGGAGCGGCCACGCGCTGCCCGCCGCGGCCGGCACGTGCGGCTGCCGTGCCCCTTGCCCGCACGCTGGTGCCATGGCCGGGCGAGGGGCAGCTGCTCCGCTGGAAACCAGCTCGCCGGGCCCTGCTCCATGGCCAGGAGCTGAGGGGTTGTGTCAGCAGGCTTATGTGGGAAGCTGAGCCCAGGCTCAGGCACACACATAGGGTGCAAAAGAGTTGGGGTTAAACCCTTCTCTTAGGATCAGCTCTATAGCTCGATAGCTTAATAGCTTTCTATTTTTTTTTCCACCCAATCTTGACTCCAGGCAATTCCTTGCGCTGTCCTAGCTGTGCCAGAAGTACAGATATTCCCCTGACCCATCAAAGGCTTTTGCAGCAGGTGGCATCTGGATCTCTTCACATTCCTGCCTAGCAGAGCTGTCATTCGAGTTTCTTGGAACTGGGCTATTTCCCAGGCTGCCTTGAAGAGCAGCTCTGCAAACACAGTGCAAAAATCCCCAGCCCCGAGAAATGATTCACTGCTCTCCTGCCTTGCCCTGGGCACCCAATGAAGCCCATGGCCAGAAGGACAGCCCGTGGCACTGTGCCTTAACGTGGACTAGGAGTCACGGTGGGAGCTGGGTGTCTCCAAGGCTTCTCCAGGTGGCTTCCTTCACCCTGCAACACTCTTTTCTCCACAGGGGACCTTTCTATCTCCAGTTTTCATTTTAGCAGGCTTCTTTGCTGAGAGTATTGATTTTGTGCTGAAGAAACATGCTTTTTTTCTGTACATTTTTGGGATTAGTCAGTTCTCAATCATGAAACATCTATTTGACAAAGAAGAGAGAGAGACACAGAAAATTGATCAAAGCAGGCTCCTCCAGCTTTTCTATTTGTTTTCCTTCGCTGCACACCCTGAGCTTACCCTTAGCAAAGCTCTGCTGGGAAGCTCTGCCCACCCTATGGTGGCACAAACCTGGCTGTACCAGCTCCTCGAGGCTCAGCCAGAATGTCCTCACACGTCCTGCACAGACCATGGGTGATGGTTCCTTCCCACTGAGGTGCTGTCCATTCCTGCTTAGCCCCCACATCTGTAGCTCCATCCGTGCCTCTTGCCCTCCTGGAAACTGCCTGCTGCTTTTGTCATCCACTCTGCTGATTTGGGCTCCTTCAGGTTTCCATGGGTATAAATGGAGCACCTGCCAATCCACACAACGTAGGATGTTTGGGTGAATACATATGGATATAAGTGCCCACAGCAGAGGGGTACAAAGTGCTCTGCTTCCACCTGACCTCCAGGCCTTGCAGAGCCAAGAGACGTCCAGGACAGAAACCATTCAACCAAGAGCAAAGTGCCCCTACTGCCAAGAGCCAGGCAGCCCAGCAGAGATGACCCGCATGGAATATCCCACGAATCCTCTGCCAGTCAGAAACTTTAGGAGGTCAGTCCACCTCCTCGTGGCAGCTCTCAGGGATCTCAGCTGCTCTCTCCAGACATTCCTGGGTTTTCCTCTATCCTGTCTTACCTCAGCAGTCTCCTCCCAAATCCAAGCAATGCTTTGAAATGAGAAGCTCAAAGCCTAGCCCAAGTGCCTGGCCACAGGCGACTCACAGCCACTGCCCGAAATAGCTCAAACGAGCCCCAAAATAACTTGCCGCCGCCCGCTCACTCCATCCGGTAACCTGAGGAAGATGCAAGAGTGAGTGTTTGCAGCGGGGTGGGTGGCGGTGGAGGAACCAGCCCCAAAATACACCTCGTGGGAGCGCGAGTCCGCCGGGGCTGTGCAGGAAAACAACTGTTGCTGCAGCAACAGCTTGGCACCTTCGGCTTCCTCCCTCGGAATGGGGTGAGCAGACGTCAGCAGCGCGGCTCCGGCGGCTCCCCGCGGAGCTGCCTCCTCCGGGAGACGTGGCCTGGCAGCTCCAGCAGTGACTCAGGGCTGCCTGAGGCCCTGTTGCTGCAGGGCCTCCGGGGAAAGGGGACGTGGTTCCCCCACGTCGTCCTCTGCTCTTCCTCTCGAGGCTTGGACATCTCCAAGTCTTGCGTACATCTGCCCTGTATCCTTGGATTGTCGCTTGTTCCACTGCAGCCACCTTTTCCCTCTTCCATGGTCCCAAGGCTCACGTTTCAGTGACAGAAACCTGGGAACAAAAATGGACACGTCTGTCCCTGAGAGCTCGTCATGGGAGCAGGTGGGCACAAAAGCCCATTTGAGTATCTTTATTCTTTCCAGATCTACTGGCTTAGCTGGCCTCATAAATGGTAGCAATAACCTGGCCAGTTCTCTGCACACACCTGCCTCCTCTTCCCATCAGCTTCTGGGCATCCTGGGGCAATGCAAGACCAGCCACATGTGCAGGAGTTCAGACCCTGCCGAGCTGCAGCTTGCCGACACCTCGCTGTGCTCCCCACCAGAAGCACAGAGATGAGTGTTGAGGAGCAGGGGGAGATGGGCAGAGGTGCCCCTGGGCATCCTATCTGCAGGGAAAATGCTTCCTAGCACCCTCAGGTGAATCCTGTTCTGCCAAGGTGAGCTAGCAAAGCCCTGGGGGGAGATGCATGTGGGGAAGTTCATAGGTCCCAGGGATGGGAATGGGGTAGGCTGTACATGGATAAATTCTCTGCCTCTGGGTATCAGCTTTCAGGTATGTTCATCGTACCTCTCAGGGCAGGCTGATTCCCCTCTGTTAAACTGAGGTTACATTAAAATTTCCTCTCCTGGCTCTTTCCATCCTCCAGGCTTTGGTAGGAGCCCTTCTTTTCACGTTGCCTCTCTCAGAGGTCTCATGGCCCCCCAGGTCTCACAACCCGAGCTGTTGAGATGTGCCCCTTCCATTTGCAGCTCCCATGCCTAGGGTGCTTCCCAGAAGTGCTTCCCGGAAGGTGACTGTCCCCTGCCTTAGGGGTCCCTTTGCTTTGCAGGAGAAGCAGTTGATGGCATGGGCCACCAGCACAGATCCTCAAGCTGCCTGGACCTTCGCAGAAAGTCCCCACAGCATTTGTCCCCAACTCTGTGCCCCAGCTCTCATTGGCAGCCCATCAACTTAGCCCAATATAACTGTGCCACTTCCACCTCTAGGCCCTCTCCTCTGCCCTCCAGCACTGCAGGAATGGCACGATGGGCTGTGTCATGGCACGGCTGCTGAGGTGGGCATCTCCAGCGGGGACACACGGCAGAGCAGGGCTGCGGTAGCCGAGCAGGAGCCCCTCCAGCCTCCTCCCTGCTCAGCAGGCCAGCAGCGAGCGCGGGCTGTTATATAACCGGTCAGCGGGGAGATTACAGCAGCTTTCTATTGTGTTTACCAGCTTAAGGCACATCCGGCGGTGAGCAGCTGCAGCCGTGGACGGCATCCAGGGCAGGCCCTCGTCACTCCCGTTTATGGAACATGTTTGATCCCTCTGCGAAGGCCAAAGCCCTTTGTGCTGGTGTGCGAGAAGCTGGCTCTGGCTCTAGTTTCAGGATGACCCACGCATCCCTCCTACGTGCCACGCTGTGCAGCAGCCCTGGGTTCAGCCTGCTTGAACCCACGAGCAGAAATGCGCTCTGGTCCTTCTCCAGCCTCTGCAGACGCTCCTCTGACATCCAAAGGTCTCCTCATATCTTTCCCTAGATCCTTGCAGGCTTTTCTGAGGAGAATTGATCAGAGCAATCTGTGGCTCGCTCTATAGGCAGGGCAACATACCACCCTGCTCTGGATAGCCGTGAAAACCCACATGTGGCTGTGAAATCCTCTGGCAACAGCCTCGATGAAGAAAATTCCTTTACATTGTCCCCTGTTGACAGAAAGGGACGTGGCCACTCAAGAGCTAAGCTTGCCTAGCAAGCCAAGAACAGCCCCAGACCTAAGGTCCTGTCAGGTCTGCTTGCTGATGCTTTGTGATTTAATGTTCTTGAGGAGCAATTGTCCTAAAGAAGACAGTGAAAGATCAGACAGAACAGCTGTCCCTGGTACTGTACAGGCCTGCTCATCATCACCACCAAAACCATCCAAACAAATCTCAGTCTCTCCCCAGCGCTGCAGCATCTCACCAGGGACTTTCCCAGGGAAGCACCTCTCTGCCCACATGGAGACACAGCAGAGAGGGGCTCCCCAAAACCCTCTGCTTGCTTTCCTGACTCCTAGAGTATCTTCTCCTTGGAGTTTCTAAGGCAGATTCTGCAACTCTGCCTCTCTCCCTGACCACGGTCTGCGATTCAGGCTGGGAGCTTGGACCTCTGGAGTCTTTCCTCACCTCTGTGCTGACACACAGACCATCTCTATGGACATATACCAGCTCTGATGGGCTCCCCAACCCGCAGGTCTGCCGGGGATGCCCCTCATGGCCAGGGTGCTCAGCCCTGCGTGTTTGTGTGCCTGCTGTCCTGGATACCAGCCGCTGAGTCACCACATAAGCTGCTTACAGGCGCGAGATGCGTGGACTTATATTTTCCATAGGAACCCACAACGACTCATTCACATTTCTGAGGTGGGGAGAGTTTACAACAGACACTTCCATAGCAACTGTCCAGGGCTCGAGATCTGGTCCACCTGAATGTGAAGGGGTGAAAGAGAGTGGGGTCCCCGTACACAATGCACAGGCTGCGTGCAGCCCAGCTTGGCAATGCGAGGTGTAGCTGGGTCCAGTTTAAAGCCCTGCTTCGGGCTTCTTAGTCCTTTTAAGGCAGAGTATCTGCAGGCTGCATAGTTATAGCCATAAGGCTGTGAAGGTGCACATCACACGTGGATGTGGCTGTGGGACAAAGTGCTCCATGACCTGCTTGGCCATGTTTTGGGGCCCTGTTAGTCCTGCACTTTAGTCTTGACAGCAAGGTATGCGCTGACGGTGTTTCCAGGCAGAGCCTGGCCTGTTTGCAGGACAGGCGCTTGGGGGAAGTGAATGGAGATGACAGCAAGATGAGGCGAAGCTGAGGCAACAGGAGCTGGCAGGCAGGCTCTGCTGTGACGAACAGAGCCTGTCACTTCGCAGCCCCAGACTCAGAGCAGCTGCTTCCGGAGAAAGTGGAAGGAGAAATGTGTCCGTCGGCTCGGCCGGGTCTCAGCACGAGCTCACTGGCTGGCTTAGCAGTTCCAAAAGCGGCACTGCCGGAGCCCCTTCCCACGGATCCCGCGGATCCGGCACGCTGGGCAGCACAGAGCAAGAGCAAAGGTGTGAGCCCCACGGAGCAGCTGCATTGCACAGCAAGGCTCCAGGCCCACACCAGCGTGGCCAACCCTCTCCTTGCCCTTGGCTTGGGGTGGGCACAGGGACAGTCCCTGCAGGGCATGGGCAGAGCACAGCCTGGCAAGCCCCGTGCGAGCAGCGGAGGTGACCGGGTTCAGAGCGGGCTGCTGCGCTGCAGTGACCGTCCCGCCTGCAGACGCTGGGGCAATCACACTTCCTACAGACAGCACGTCACCTCCAGCCTTTGCTCTAAAGGAGGTGGCAGACCCTACGCACGCATGGAGGAGGAACCGGCAAGCAGGTGCTGAGGCTGCTCACGGCTTCCTTCCCATCATCTGCCCCTCCACGTGACTGCCCAGAGTGGGGAAATTGCCACCAAAGGGAGGCTGGGGGAACAGAGACACTGTCAGTGTGGGTGCCAATGGCAAACAGGGTGCTGAAGTCTGCTTGGTGTGGTTGCGTTTTGTGGCAGTGCCATGGTATGGAGGGATCCGTGTGCCAGGGGCATCCCAGGCCACCATCCAGCAGGTCTATCAGCAGCCGGGGAAAGGATGGCACAGAAAGCTTCATCCACTACTGCTGGACCAAAGGGACTGGACCAAGCCAGCAGCTATGGGCCAGAGCTTTGGCCACCCACTAGCCCCACATCTGGAGTCCTCCCCTCTCCAATCAGTAGCCAGTTCCTCTAGACTCACCCCACCACAACAAGGACCAGGCTGACCAGAGAAGGCCGTGGGGCTCTTCATGAGGGGCATGTCCGTACCCCAGACCTTTCCCAGGCCTCTGCCTGCTGACCCCAGAGCTCCCCAAGGGTCTTGCAAATCACAGCCCAACCAAGGGCCTCCAGCGAGGCCCCAAAGGTTGTGCAAAGGTTGCACTCCCCACCACTACCCCCTGCCCAGTTATCTTTGTCTCCCTGCAGGTCCAGCGGGTGCAGGGTGTCCCTGGCCAGCACGCGGCTGGGTCGGTGGAGGCCAGCGATGCTGGAGCTCCTGCCCAGGTCCCAGCTGCTCTGTGCTGCTGTGTCAGCCCCATCCCTGCCAGCCCTCCCCCTGCTCTGCGAGCGCTGGCGAGGAACCCGCATCTGGAAGGGATCAGCGCCGCTCACCACTGCAGGGAAAGGGGAAGCTTATAAATAGCAGCCAGTTCCCAAATCAAAGATTAACAACAACAACAACAACTAAAGAACAGAGCATGAAGTGTTGGCTTTTCTGCGCAGCATGTTTATATAAATAGTCATAGTTTTATGCTTTTTTATATTTCTAGTTTGTTTTCAACCTTGCCTCTTTGCTGTGATGTTCTGGGTCTGTCCTGTTTCCCACTGGGCAAGTTCCCAGAGACACATTTCTTGGAAGGTTGTAACCTCGCTAGTAGCTTTGAAACAAATTCCAGGCAGGAATGTCTCAGGACCTGTTTTTTTTTCCTGCTGCTTTAGCAAAACAGTCCACGGGCTTGTCCTTGGCCTGGTTGTGCAGCCAGATTAGCCCTCAGTGAGGCGAGGGGTGCAGGGAACGCTGCAGGGGCAGGGCTGCAGGGAGCTGGTATTTTACCCACACCAGTTGGTGATTTTCTGCAGGAAAAAACAATGTCATGCATGAAAATGCAGCATTTGGTGCAAATGTTTGTTACCATGGGACACCTGTGTTTTCCTGAGCAACTGGAATGCCCAGCGGAGGGCAAATGGGCTCTCCGGATGGGCTTCCCAGGACCAAGCAGCCACCAAAGCTCCACCAAGAGCCCCATGGCTGAAATGATGATGCATCCCAAGGAACACGGTGGGGAAGACAAGGTGCCATAAGCCACAGCCTTGGGGTAATGGGAAGACATGAACTGCATGAATATTATTACTGGCTTCTGCAATTTGGAAGATTTGATCTGGGCTGTCCTCAAGCAACGTCCCTCACTCAAACATGGACCAGAGGCCAACAGGCTACAGGCCTTGGGGGTGACTATGTGCAACCTCAACTATGGAAGAACTACTAACATGAGCTCCCACATGCATTGCCACCCTCTGCCCCTGTCCAGGTCAGCACACAGAGAAAATAAGTCTTCCCAGATCATACAATATTTTTCTGGGGAGAGATATGCTACTTTCCAAGAAGGTTCCAAGGGAAACTGAAACAAATCTGTGGGCTCTTCCTCATCTTGTTGCAGCCACCATCATTTCTCCTGGTGGTGCTTCTCTCGCAGAGCCTTTCTGGCCTCGGTGGCATGTTGAGCAAGACGTCTGTTGTGCGAGGCAGCGGCTCCCTGTTCCCGCCAAGCTTGCTATCCACTCCCGGATGGAGCAATTGAAATGTTGCAAGACAAGGAGCGGGGCATCGATAACACCTTCTTTTCTCTGAAAATAGCTCTCTGCTCAGAATCCCCAATCCCAACTCAAAACGTCCTGGGTGAGGCCCTACTGACTGCACCTCTACTGAGGTCAGCACCAGAGCTTGCAAACAAATAACGGGGTACCCCCACCGAGCACCCGCTCAGGGCCTCATGTGCAGATCTATTTCAGAGCTGGTGCTGCTGGGCTCCCAGCTGCTCTGTTTATCCCATTTTTATTGCCCACTGAGGTTGTTTTTGTGGAAAGGCTGAGGTCTGGCAGACGCTGAGCTGGCAGCAGTTCAGTGATGCAGAGGATGCAGAGCAGGCCAGGATGGCATGACACACACACAGCCTTCATTTGAAAAATAACCTCGTAAATGAACTTAATAAGGCTGCTGAATCACTCCTGCTTCTCTTGGGCTCCCTTCCTCTGAGCTCAGGCTCTGCTCTAGGAGAAACCACAAAAGAAAACAAGCGGCATCCCTTGAGCAAGAGCAGCGTTGCCTGATGCTGCTCTTCCCTGCACGCTCACCACCCTTCCCAGAACACCCTGACGCCCTGAAAAGGGCTGGAGAGCTACTTGGTGTTTACAGCTGGGATGGTTGTGACTCTCTGCGCTCCCTGACTTGTGGATTTCCCAACCACCTCACTGGACAACCTCCAGCTCCCATCTCCAGGCCTTCCCGGGCCAAGTAGGGAACAGGCCACCAGGCCCTGGTAACAGCCATAAGGGTAAAGGGGTTGAAACAAGGATGGGTATCAGAAGGACTCCCAGGAGAGGATGTCCCTCTATAAAGAAAATACCATGTCAGGCAAATCTGGTCCAGCAGATCTTCATCCAGGACACCTTGGTGAGAATTCCCCCCATCACCATGAACTGGATACTTTCCTCTCGAGGCTGCCTGGGATTTTTGGACAGTCAAAATCAACAGCAAGAGTTTTTAGGAGCTAGATGAAGGCATCTAGCAGAAGATTGAGCTGGATGAGATGTCAAGGCTGCCTAGTCTGACCAGTTTTATAACCCCTGTTTTAGACATCCTCCATGTAAGCAAGGGCATGGGATGGATGCTGGCAACAAAGGATAACACTAACAGCTGACAAGAAAGTAAGAGGAATGCTGCGGGACTGAGCAAGAGGAGTGGGCAGCAATGGGTCACCATCATACCCTCACCTGCCAGCCTTCACCCTTAGCCCCAGAGGGTGGCTAGCCCCAGCTGTGTCCCAGTCCAGGAGGCACAGAGAAGGATGCAGCCTCCGGCTGGCCTGTATGGACCTTCCTTGCTCACTGGGCAATGCACAGCACCCCATGGTGCAGTGGCCAGGAGCTACTTACCTTTCTCTCTTGGCTGTGTGCCCAGAAGCAGAGCTGCTCCATTCCTTGTGGGTCACTGGGGCACTTGTCACAGTTGCACCTGAACTGCTCCTGGTGGTGGCCTGGCCCAGCAAGCAGGTGCCCAAAGACACGTGCGTGTCTCCCAGCTACAGCTTCCCCATTCAGGTATGTGTTGGCCCTGCTCTCCTGGCCCACAGGCCAGGAAAAACCCTGGCCTTTGGGTTGGCTACAGCCCTCCTGCTACTGCTGTCCCAGATGGACCCCATGCCCATGGCAGGGAAACTGAGGGAGAAGGGAGTCTTCTTCCCTGGGTGCTCTGCCAACGGCCAGCACTGCAAAGAACGGCAATTTTGTGGCCAGGGCTGCAAAGAAGGGCAATTTTCTGCCCTAATGCTTGTGTACTGGCACCCTGTCTCCCAAATAATCCCCGGCCCGTGGGTCCAGCCCCAGCTGCACACTTAGCCTCCAAGCACCACTAGGTTTGTGCAGGCAAAGACAGAGCTCCGTCTGAGCTCCTCCATGCCCATGTCACACTGACTCACAGCCAAGCCCCAGGCTCACGTCAGGAGGCTTCCCTGGGACGGGTGCTAGCTCGGGAGCCCCGCCGGCACCCCCGCAGCTCGCTTCCCTCCCCGCCCGCGTGATTCATGCCTTCCAAGCACGGACACAGGGCCTCCACAGCGGGGAGGCTGAGAGGCAAGCCCTGCATCACAGCAGTGAAATCAGCACTCCTTGCCTCAGGCTGCTCGCAAGCCTCCTGACCACTCGTTGGTTTGTGTCCCATCAGGAAGCTCAGTGGCGCAGCTGGACAAATAAGGGCAGGAGAGCACTGGCCCAGCGCTGTGACCAACTGGCCGAGGATGCAGTGGCTTCCCCTTCACAACCAGCTATAGCCCGTGTCTCTCATATGATGTCAGAGCTCTCCCTCTCCGGATGGTGGAAGCTCTCCAAACTCATCCCACAAGGAAGCAATTAAGCAGGCTGTGTGCTAATTTGTGGCAGGGAAGGGAGGGCAAAACCTCACGCTGTGCTGTCGCTGGGAGCACATGTATGAGAAGCAGGGCCCCGTGCAGCACCTCCTTCCTCGCCTGGTCTGAGGTTGGATCCTGGGGACCTGGCTGGACCGTATTTCTCTTCAGAGCAGGACTAGGATTACTATAGGAAGAAGAGGGTCAGATCACATCATACCACATACCCATTGAGCTCAGTATTTGAAAGTGGCCAGCAGCAGGTCATTCCTGTTCAGTTTGATGGCCCTTTCTCACTCTACCCCTTCGGGGGGGGGCCTGGCGGTCCCCACAGCCCTGACTCATTTTATGTCTAAGTTCATTCAGGCAGACCCAGGCCCAGACTCTCCATGTCCTCTACTTGCTGCGTACCGAACTTGAAGCCCCTTGGACCAGGAGACGTCGAATCCCTCCCAGGAGCCCTCACAATCATGTCTGCTTTCTGGTAGGGAATGAGAGAGTGTCCTGGCCTTGTCCCATGGTGCTGGGTCTGCAGGTGCTGTAGTGGAGTCAGAGTCAGACTGAGAACAGCTCCAGGTCACCTACACACAGTAGAGAAAAGAAAGGCAGTGTTTGCAACAAGCAGTATAGGCCTCTGATTTCCCTTGCTGTTGGCAAGAGAGAGGCTCTTATGCACTTAGTTAACTTCTCAAAAGGGTCACTCCAGCACTGCTGTGCTGTTCTTGAAATTTACTTCTTGACTACCTGATTTCTGCTGACTTTGACTGGAAGCAAATTACTTGGAGCCAAGTAACTATTGCTGAGTTCAGGTCAATCACAAGAAATATCCCAGCTGGTGTTTGCTGACGCCTATTCTGGCTGAGAAACGCAGGTGGCCGTGGAGCTCGCTGCATAGCACATCCTTGCTGGGAGCTTTGCTAGCGAGCAGAATGGAGAGACCGACATGGGATGGGATTCCATCAGGCACCCGCTGTCTCCCTGGCATGGGGGGCAAGGATACCAGGAGGATAAAACAAATAGGGGTGGACAGAAGAAGCCAAAAGAAGGGGAGAATTTTTGACTATAAATTTCCAGGAGTCCAACTCAGTCTGGTGGCAAGGGGTACAATGTAGGTTTGGGCTTGGGGGCAGATCCAGCAGTATCTGACCAGGTTTCTCAAAGAGCAGAGGTGTTATAGGGCTAGACATGAGCTCATCTCTGATACAGACCTGGAGCAGATCTCAGCCAGCCTGTGAGCTCTAGGTCCTGCTTACAGCAGGGGGAAACAGGCTCCAAACTGCTTTTAGGACAGAGGGTGGATGTGGCTGTTCACTACATAGCTGAAAACGGAACAAGCTCTGCCAGACTGATGGAGCAGAGCTGAGCCTATGGCTGCGGCCAGGCCACACCAGTAGCCCCTCCAGCAGCAGCGATATTCCCTCAGGGAATAGGGCAGGAACTCTGCGGATCAGGGACTGAAAATTGTCAGCCTAACTACATCCTCAACATGGATTTTTTTCTCCAGATCTCCCAAAACACGGCTGCAAATATCTCAATCTGATAACTCCAAAAGAAACAACAGGGCACTTTGAGTCTGCAAAGTCTCCCTTTCCTGCAGGCCTTGGCTCCTGGAGCCCTGCGATTACACGGCAATCTCAGTTTTCCTTTTAAAGGCAACAGCACAAAAATAGTGAGTTTCCTGCCTTCCTGATTGCATTGAGAGCGCTTGGAAACTTTCCTAAATACAAGGCTGCAAGCGCTTGCAAAGGAAATGCTGCTAGAGAGACAGCAAAAATACGTGACTGGAGAAAACCGAGAAAAAATAATCCTGTGACGTCCTGGGGAGTTGAGCTCTTCAGCTCTCCCATGGCTGGGATCACACGCTGCCCTCCTCCTGCTTCCCAAGGCGGGCCCTCCTCGTGCCCGTATGGCACATTTTGCACCTCCTGCATGACCGGTTTGCAGCATCTCTGGCAGCAGAGCCCAGCGCCGGGTCCCCAGGGGACGGGATTCGCAGCCGGAGCGAGGGAAACCCGGGATGAGCCCTGCAGCTCTTGCTGACACAGCACCGAGGGGGAGCGCTGTGCTTGGCGGAGTTCAAGGTCAACGGCTGTAAATTCCTGGCTATTTTTAGCTCCGCGATAGGAGCGGGCTGAAAACAAGAGGAAGAACAGCTGGGATCTGTAGAGAGGTGGGGCCGGAGCGGGGGGAACGCAAGGAAGGGGGGCTGCTTTGGCCAGCTGAAATAAGGGCAAAATTCATAGAAGAAGCCAGGAGGGGAGGGAAAAAGCAGTCGCTGGGGACAGCAGGGTGTCCTGCTCAGGGTGCGATGGGGCTGAGCCCAGGGAGGGGCTGCAGGGGGCCGAGTTTGCTCTGCCGCTGGCCATGGAGCTGCAGCTGGACCCTTCCCCATAGCCTGGGATGCCCTGGGAGCCTCACGGGGAGCAACGGGGACCTGGGATAAGGAAGGATCTGGGAGTAAAAGGGCACAGGAAGAGCCGCCCAGGCAGGTGTGCCTGGGTGCACGTATGCAGTGCAAAGGACCTGTATCCTGAAGGCTGCACGGGTAAATGCCACGGAGTTCACACCGGGAAAGAGTCTTTCCTCGTATTGAAAGGCAAGGCAGGCACAGCCTGCTCCCCGTGGCAGCAGGGCCTCTCCTGCCATCCCCAGGGACCCAAGGACGGTCAGGGACACCCCGAGTCCAGCACCAGGGCACCAGCTGCAGCAAAGCCCCCAGGCCGGTGGGGACAGTGTCCCTGCACGCAGGTGGCAGTGACGCCGCGGAGATGTGCAAGGCGGGAGCGCCGGCCGTGCAGAGCCCGTTGGTGCCTCCAAGCCTCAGTGTGTGTTTCCATCAGACGGGCAATTCTGAAATTGCAGCCAACGGGCCGTGCGTGTTGCCAGGGCAACGGGAAGCACTCGGGGAGGATAAACAGCACTACCCGGGAGGGACCGCGCGCGCTCGTTCCTCGCATCTTCCCCCTCCCACACAGCGTTTCAGTTTAGCTAATCAGGGAGAGCAATTATATTCCTGAGGTGTGAAATGATGAAACGCTGCGTTTTGAGGGGGGAAAAAATGTCAAGGCACAATAGCAGAAAGAACAGTCTTGCAGCAATTACTGTCAGTGCACTGAGCTGCACAGGGAGAGCTCGCATACGCACACAAAAGCACACGCATCCCTCCACGGATATATGGAACCCCTAGGACCCAGCTACATACAGAGCGTGTGTGTGCACACACATGCAAACACATGCTAGCATTTGGGTATGTGAACCCCCTGGGATCCAGCACACGTGCATGAATGCACACAACCTACCAGAGCATCAATTCGGGTTAATTCCTTACCTCCAAGCGAGTCCTTGGATCCTTGTCTTTGATCACAGCAAAAATAAGATGGGCAATAAATGGTCCAGTTCCTTTGCTCACAACTCTCAGTCTGTAACTTGTTAAAATCTCTATCTTGACTTCCTCCCAAACCTTCTCCTCTAGTCTCTCTCTTGCTGCACCCGCCTTGCCATGATTTCTGATTGCATCTGGGCTTGCTTGCTTACCAAAACGCCAAGTGTAATTCCAGCCCCTGAGATGCTGCTGGATCTCTTGACAAGATTATACTGCTGGTGAGACAACTGCTGATCAAGAGCAGGGGCAGCCGGCAGGGCTGTGCGCAGCTTTGCCCTTGTTGGTGAGGGACAAGTCCTCACCTGGTAAAGCCAAGACTGCCTTCAAAGACCCCTGGGGCTGATACTCTCTGCGAAAACCACACAGGGAGTCTCTAGTCAGCCGTGGCTCTGGAACTACCAGCACCTGTGACACCTTCTCCATCACATCTCTGGGTAGATGAAGGCTTCCCAGACCCCACCACCCTCTCCATGGAGTGAGATGGAGATCTTTGCCCTGTACCTGTTTGCTGGGGATTGGCAGGTCTGTTAATAGGTCCTGCACCTCTGCATCTCTTCCCATCCCTTCTGCAGCCAGGATGCTTAAGACATTCCTGCCCCTGTATGACCATTCCTGCAAGGCGTTGTTCTTGCACTCGCCACCTTCTCTTCCTGGAAGGTGGTTTAATTCCTGCTGAGGGTAGGCAGCCTCTCAACAGGACAGTTGGCTCCTTGTGAACAGACTCTAATTACAGCTTGGGGTGTTGGATGGCAGAGTCCTTCCAGCATCTCCATGCTCTGCCCTTCCCTCTATGCCAGGGTCCTGAGGGGGCCCCTGAGCTACCAGCCTCCTCCCAGGGGGTCAGTCCCTCCAAGCACAGTCGCCCTCGGCAGCACTGCTGGAATACGTTGTGCTGTCAGTGCTGAAGGAGGAGCAGGCAGCAGCGCTGCTGGGCACAGCAAGCCTGGCAGAGCGCATCTTCCCCTGCCTGGCTGTGCCAGGCTGGCAGCACTGCCAGGAGGACAGATGCACGTGAGAAGATATTTTATGCTCCAGTCAAAACCAGTGCAAACAAAGCAGCGTGATCTGCGGAGAGAGGGAAAGACCCTGTGGCTGCAGAGAACGACATTTGTTGGCATACAAAGGCCCACTTCACTGACCTAGAAACAAGGGCACTGTGTGTAGCCGGCATTGAAACTAGGACGGGGGACAAAAGCAGCGCGAGTCCTCCACAGACAGAAAGGCCTTTGTGAATCAGCCACCACCGAGCAGTTTCTCCACTCTCTGCAATCTATTGCTGCTACCACAGTGTCCCCCTGATGCAGCACGGCCCAGGCCATGGAGCTCGATTCCACTGGAGCCAGGTGATTGTAGACTCCACCAGCTAAGGTCTGCATGGAGTTGCCAGTGCTTGGTAGGTGCTGGGAGCACCAATTTGCCTCCCATGGGCCACTCAGCGTTGTTTGTCCTCGCGGATGGCACCCAGAGGCTGAGGTCTGGCCCTGGCTGCTTTTGACTCTTTCCTGCATCTCCAAATCTCTGCTGCAGCCCAAAAGCTCCACTCCAACCCATTTCTCCCTCCCTTGAAAGCTGGTGTGACACACACCTCATGGGCACGTGAACTGCACCCAAGAACAGCCTTTCCATCCCACAAGCAGCCTGGCACCTCCAAGCAGAATGTGATGGCAGGGAAAAGAAGCACCAGCTGAGTCACCCCAGCTGCAAGCAGCACACACATACACTCCACGCTTGCAGGCACTTGGGCCCGCTTGGTTCCCTGCGGATTCAGAGCCCCAGGCTGGGAGCATTTGGGGTCTCATTAGCTCCTTAGAGGGGGTGCAGGAGCTCCACTCCACCGTGCTGGGTCAGACATCACAGCTGCATGGCAAAGTTCACTATCTGAGCTAGGCAAACAGAGTGCATGTTGATCAACAGCACCCAGCACTGCAGGAGGACAAGTGCTGAACATTTCTCCAGGCCAATATGGTTTGGCAATATGGTTCTGTGATCACACAGTCCAACCCAACCGGCTCCCATCTGCTCTGGCATCACAAAAGTCTGCTGAAGGGGTCTGACCTTGAGAGCCTTCCAGTCCTGCAGATTCCGGCACACGGAGGGGCTCCCAGGGCTGTTGCCAGAGGAGTGTTTGCACTCAGGACTCCAGGGCTCAGCCTGTGAGCAGTGCAATGTCTTCTGCAACATCCCCTCTTCATCACCCAGGAAAGGAGAGCTGTTTCTCTCTGCATCCATGCTAGTCAGGAGCAACCCCTAGGCAGCCTCAGACAGCAGCCGTGCTGGATACAGGTGAACCCCATGACTGGCATGTGCGATGCCAGCTCCTGGAGCTTGGACCTTCCCCAGGTCCAAGCCCGGCACACAGGAGGGCTGCATGCAGGGAGCAGATACAGGGAGCAGGCAGGCAGGGCTGCCTCACTCCTCCCTGGCCCAGGGGGTGAAGGCAGGAGGAAGCAGCACTCGCATGCCAGTAAAGCTCCTGTTTGCAAACAGTACAGCATGTGCCTGGGGCCAAGCGTGGCACTGCCGCTCTGCTTAGCCGAGCCAGCACCGTCTGCACGCTAAGCCCAAGTCCCAACCCTCTGAGCAGGCTGACGCCAGGCCAGGCCGGGCTGCTGATGCACAAACCGCCTTGCAGGAGTCATCTTCCAAGGAACGAGGCTGCAGATGTGACCACAGAAGCGTCAGGCTGCCAGGTCTCCCTGGCCTGGTAGCTTGCAGGGTGGAAGGAGGGAGGCAGGAACACAACATAGGCCCTTTTTGGAGGTAGAGCCTGAGGAGAGGTGATGTGGAGATGTGGCTGCTGCAGTCAAGCCACTGGCACAGTGGCCACCCGCCCTTGCCCTCAGCATTGCTGGAAACAAGGCTAGGCTGGTGTCTACTCTATCGCTTCTGCCTTAGGAATGAGCTTTAGTAACCTTAGTTCCACAGGCCTGGCACATCCCACTTTCCTGTCGGTCACTGAGTAGGTGTCTGTTGGCATCTACTTCAGAAGCTCCCAATCCAGCTGAAATCCGGATGCTCAGCAGCAGGGCTTGCCATTCGCCTGGGCTGAAGCAGAGCAGAGCATGACACCGTGCTGCACAGACCCTATGTGGGGCCTTCATTTTGGGGATGTAGGGTGACACTGCACAGCTTCTTGCAGAACAATGACAGCAGGAGTTGGCCAGCACGGTGACACTCACTCCAGCAGCTGTAGGGCTCAGGACAAGGCTGGGAAGCACATCTCAGTGAAAGGCCCCAGTATGCAGCCCAGAAGATGCCATATGTCTTACTCATGGGTCTGCTGTAGTGTTACAGCCCTGCTGGCCACCCCAAGACTAAGCCCAAGCCAAAGCCTATCTGAATGCAGGCTCTTGTCTTTGTGTCCAAGATATTGCCTTCCAGCTCAGCTGGGATTTTCACAGCGTGAACTTGTGTGGTTTCTGGTCTTCCACTCCCTCCCCAATGGTACTGGGGAACATGTGCTGTGGGCACTGCAAGCAGCATGGCTGGTTCTCCAACTGCAAGGCAAAGGTAGGTCCAGCATGGTTGGTCCTGAGAGGGTCCACATGTCCCAGGTACCTAAAAAAGCCGATCCTGGAAGCTGGTGCATGCTCCAAAGGCATCATAGGGTGGACGTGCTCTCCAGCCAACAACCAGTGCCAAACCCCTTGTTTTCAACATTATATAAGGAGGGAACCCAATCCTGCTCCAGGACATGGCGAAATTAGAGCCATACGGAAACAATTAGAAAGAGGAGGGATAGGGAAGAAGCTTTGTTTTCCTGGCACAACTCCCTGCCCAAGGAAGAAAACAGATCCCACAAGTCAGTCCAGATCTGTTTGCGCTGTGAGAAAATAACCAGTAAGTGAAAGCAAGGCAGCCAAGGAGGCTGGGTCTCAAGCAGCTCACCCCACAGCCTGGCCTTACAGGCTTTGCAATGGATTGCACACATGGGCATGCAGGGAAGAGGAGCGTGCAAGCACTGCAGGACCTGCCACACCACGTGGAGGATGTTTTCAAGGGGATGGTCTGTCCCCAAGGTGGTTTCTTTCCCCAAATGGGCAACAAATTGCACCAAGTCGATGCCAGCACAGTCACACAACAACTGTACAGCATCTCCAGGGCTCCCCCTGACAAGACCATCCATTGGCCTTCACATTGCCCCAGACAATTGCAACTCGGCCTCCCAGTGAAGCAGTTCCCTGGATGGTAAAATGCATCCAGAGTATCCCACAAAGACCTCTGAGCATAGGAGTTACCAGCACTGAGAGTCCCAAATCCAATCCAGTGCTCCACAGCCAGTGCTTCCCTCACAAACAGGGGGCAAAGCAGAGAAAACACTATCTTAATGGGAAATGGGAGAGGACTAATGCTCAACACCTGGGATCAATAACCCTCCTGCAGCTCTGGATTAGGTTAGATACCCTCCCCATGCATGGTCCTTGCTTAGGATCAGCTGTGCAGAGCAGCTTGACATATGCCAAAGCAGTGATCCTTCCATCCTCCTTGCACAGCCCAAGCCAAATGCTGAAAAAATTAGTCCCATCTTTGCTGGAGAGTCAGGACTGTGGTCAGCATGGTGCTCCGTGGCTCGTGCGTCATCTTGTCACCCTGCAAGGAGATTTATGTAACATCCAGGTCAGCTCATCCTGTCGGAGGAAGCCTGGTGGGAGCGCACAGCTGGGCCTCCAGCTCGCGGGCATGCAGAGCGCCCAGCACAACTGTGCTGTCTGGTCATCTGCTCGCCCCGTGCACCCCTGCTCACTCGGCAGCCTGTCAACACCCTCCGCTTCCCTTTCAGGGATGTTTTATAACTGCAGGGCCTGTCGACAGCGAAAGCTCACCACCAGCGCGGCTTCACAAGCGCACCCTCTGGGCACGGCATGTTCCAAAATAAAAGTGATTTTATTCCCAAATCATGAGTCAGTTTGCAAAGCGCAGTCTGGAAGAGTGTCTCCAGGGGTGATTTCAGGATTACAATACTGCAATGGGAGAGTTTCACCTTCTGCTTGCATCCCTGGAAGATAAACACTTGGTCAACAGCAAGGTGTGGAAAGCGTGTGGGCAGGTGTCCGTCTGGACATGTGCACTGGTGCTCGTGATGCAGGATGTTGCCTTTGCCTGGAAAGTGGATCCTCTCAGACGTGCAAGGACTTGCTGGACTCCATACAGTCTCCAGAGCCCTCCTGCTCCCTCCTTGCTCCTTCCAGCTGCATGTCCTGCACCAGAGCTAGGCCAAAAGCCCTTCCCCACTCACTGACTGCCTCCAGGACATCCAAGTGTAGAAGAGAACATGAGAAAATTACCTGTTTTCAAGGTGGTCTGTGTAGAAGTCCCTCATTTTCCAGCTCTACTCCAGATGCTCCCAAGTGCACCAGAGTCCCCCATCTGTTTTTGGAAAGGGAAGTAGATCCATGACACAAATGACAACTTTACAGAGCATAGGGTGCTGCCCATGCCTTTCTCCATGATGAAACCCGGGAACCTGATGTAAGGACACAGATAACTTGCTCTGCTGGCAACTTCGACAGTGTCTTTCATCAGCCCAGTGCCTGTTTCAGCCCTGGGTCTTTCATCAGCAAAGCGCTTTGGAGTGGGAGCCCCACTGAGTAAATAAGCAGACCGTGCTAAGGAACAGTTAATGCTGGGTTCACCTTCCCCTGGGGGAGAGGTGGAGCAGGGCAGGTGAGACAGCACTCTAGGTGCTGGCCTCCCCACAGCTCTTAGCAGCAACTTGCGGTGCCTTCCCAGGTGGCAGTGAGTGACACGGCCTTGCGAGCTGGAGAGCAGCCAGGACCACACCGTGGCTTTCTAGTACTGCTAAAAGCCAGTGCATTAAGTCACCTATCCAACACGGCACGAGGGAGAGAGGGAGATAAAAGCATTGGAAATCCTATTTGCATTAGACCTCCCTGTATCTCTGGCTCATCTGCCTACTGCAGATGGCCATGTCTGTCCTTAAATCCATGCCAGTCATTCCTGTTCCAAACAGAGGTCTCGGTGGGTAGTTGTCCCCTTCGCTCTCTTGCAAGAGGAGGGGGTCTCTACTGAACCACTGTGTTTCTGTCATCAAATATGTCATTGGGTTGCTCTGTGAAACTGAGTACACAGAGCTCAGTGCTGTCCCTAACTCGGGGTTGTTCTCAGCCAGAGCCAGGCAGGCTGGAAGTAACACGGGGACAGGGAAACGTGACTAACTTCCTGAGCACACCTGACACCTGGAAGAAAGCAAGGAGTCCATGTGCAGTTCCTGACCTGGAAGAAAGCAAGGAGTCCATGTGCAATAGCACTGGGTTTAAGCTGAATCCCATCAGATATGAATGGCTTAAGTCAGCATGCAAGGGTGGGACCCAGTAGCCACAGGGCAGAGACTCCCACTCCAGAGTGCACAGAGCAGGCTCAAACCATCAAGGGTGACAGTAGGAAGCACAACCTGGTGCTCAAATGAAGCAAGATGCCCATGTCTGATCTGGTTTCCCTCCACAAGGTCAACAGCTAGCGATGCTGGAGCCACAGGCTGACACCTCCTCACGCTGGGACGTCAAACCGGGACTCTCCAAGAGCTTTGTCTTGGCTGTGAGCTGAGGAGCTCTTCCAAAGAGCCCTAAAACAGCCCAGCACATCTGCCCAGGGCCAACCTGCCAGCCATTGGGCTTCACAGAATCATTGGAGACATACCCCATCCCAAGCCAGTAGCTCCAGTTGAGCAGCCAGGACCCGGAACATTTGTGATTAATTCTGCTTTTTCAGGTGGTTGTTTTCATTTTTCTCCCCTGAGTGTGGATTGTTTTTTTGGGTAGGAAATGATGGATTCCTTCTTTCCTTCCAAAGCTGAATATTGCTTTCTTATGTGTGTCTTTTGTTTTTGTTTTTGGTTGTTTTGGACATGGAAAATTCCCAGCGTTTGCCTGTTTTGGCGGCCAGGCAAAGGAGTGAAAGCGAACACTATGTTCAGCTGAGACCAAGGAGGCTGAAGAAGCCGAAAATTTTAAGCACAGGGTAAAACTAAGTGCTTTCCACACCCTGCAATCAGCCCTTGTCCTGAGCCTTCTGCAATGTGCCCTGTTCTAGTTCCTCATTCTCAGCTCACTTTTTTCCGTTCACTCCAGAAATTCCAGTCTAAACTCTAGAGCCCTCTCAGTCCAGCCTGGCCCCATATGACCTACACGTGGGTGCAGAGAGGGAGCGGAGAGCAGCCCTGGGCTTCCAAAGGCACACGGCTATCACCCACATGGGCCCACAGACCACTTGCAGGCAGCAGTGTGGAAGCACAGCGAGGGGCACATGGAGAAGTCTCTTTCTGCAGCTCACACACGCTGCTGTTGGTTCCCTCACAGGCAGGTTTTCTTGACGCCTCACCAGCAGCAGGTGACCATCTCCAAACTCCAGTCGGTCCTTCGCTCTCTGCCCTGTCTTGCTACCAAACTAGCACTCCCAAAGCAGCAGCCAAAACTGCCTCTGCCCGTCCCAGCCATGCAGTAGTTTGTAGCCTTGCAGCATGTCCTGCTTCTCTCTCACTCTGGGAGAATGCATGCTGATGTCCCCTGAGGAAAGAGGTGCTCCTGGGGAAGCAAGCGAGATATCACCAAGTGCTACAGGAGGGAAGCAGGAGATGGCATCTACCTGGGCCTGCACCCAGCGCCACCCAGCCTGGTTGCTGGAAGTCTGGGGCTTGGCTGACCGGTGTGTGCCAAGCGGTACCTGTGCAGCATTTGGAAAGTCCTTGGGCATCCACCTGCTCTGAAAGAACTGGGCACCATGGCCCAAGGTTCCCAAGGCAGAGGTGAGGTGCCAAGGCTGTTGGGCAGCTCACAGGAACACACTTTGCTGCTTGGGGCACTGGCAGTTCAGGGCTTGCTTACCAAGAGCTGCCTGCGTTAGCAATGAACTGCTAAACTCAGTGCTGGAGCCAAGGTTCACCCTGGGACATGGGACCTCTGGTGCTTCCCTTCATTTCCCCAGCAGGCACCTGTTACGAGCGCTGGTTGCTCAGGAACAGACACAGAAGGATTCCCAAGACACACCAAAACGCAAACAAACAGACAACAACAGAAAAGAATGCAGAAGCAGCTGTCTTCTCCTCGTACCATCCTTCCACAAATGGGGGCTATTTCGGAATGGGAAACCCAATGGTTGAGATCAGCCCTGGTCCCGCCAGGCCTGCACCATCCAGCCCCACGGGGAATCAGCCTCCAGTTCTCTTAGTGGGGCCATTTCTTCAGTCTCCATTTCCTCCTTGGGGATCTCTCCATTGCCCCGTTGTCCCGGGGCAGAGAGGCAGGTTGCGGGCAGCGCAGCCCATTGGGGTGCCTTGCCCCCCGGCCGGCCCTCACCTGGGCGAGCGCTGAGTCCGCCCGCCCCACACCGTGCCGGGGCGGCCGGGAGCCCAGGCGGGCTCTGCCGCTCTCCATCGCCAGATAATTATAGCTCCGCTGTTTATATACCCTCAGCCCGGGCAGCAGCAGGAAGGAAGGCTGGAGGGCTCACTTTACGTAACTGCTCTCCACCCCTTTCCCACTTCCCCCTCCCACCCTCACCCCCCGCGTGTGAATTCAGCACTTGTGACAAGATAGTGCAATACAACCTTGTTTTTCAGAGCGCGGGTACAAGCCGCAGCTTCCCTTTTCTGCCGCCAGCTGGGGCCGAGAGGGCTGCCCTGCTGAGCCCGCTGCGCTCCAGGCTCTCCTGTGCCCCAGAAGTGTGACACAGCTAGACCTGTGAAGGTCTACCAGGTAGAAGTGTGCCCCAGAAGTGTCGCGTAGAAGTGTGACACAGGTGGACCAAGCACCCAAGCTTGGGGGATCGGAGCTCCCCTTCTTCACACAATCTGCCCACTGCACGTCCATGCACCACGTATGCCAGCCTACTAGTTACTTTCTGATATGCAGGGATTAGTTTGGCAACCCAGAGCGCTTCACCAGTGGCCAGACTCACAGTGTAATCTTGTTTGAAGCAGAAAAGCACAAGGACATCCTCCCAAGACGTCTTGATTAATCCTTTCTGCAGGGATAGTGTAGCTTTTAAAGGGATGCCTAGTCATCATTGGACAGGCACGGACCCATCATGTTATCTGCTCCAACACAGCTTCACAAACGGCTCCACAGAGCGAGAGTTAATCTGAGGGAGCTGCAGAGAATCAAAGAGCAGAGACCAGGGCAAGAGAGGATTAGGAGAGCTTGGGGTCTGCAGCCTTCCCCTTCTAGCCAAACCCCAGATATGCATTGCAGCTAGGAGAAGAGCAACGGTGCAAGGATTTCTCACTGAATCCTTGCAGTACAGGTGGGATGGAGCAGGCAATGCAAACTCAGGAGCAGAGCTAGAGGTCTGGGTGCAGGGGCTGCAGACTGGCAAGGGTGAGGCGGTGAGGGGATGTTGTCATGCTGCAATTGCACTGTGCCAAGTGGGGCTTGCAGTGGATCTGGAGCTGGGGAACAGGGGAGCAAAGCCCCTGACTCACCCCGCTGGGACCTGCTCTAAGCGGTGACCCCACACTGCAAGCTCAGCACAGCTGCAGAAATGGGACAGGCTGTGCCTGCCCTGTGCGGGCTGGGCTGGGCTGGCCAGCTGCCGCCAGGCCAGGGCTCTCGGTGTTTGTTTGGGCTGTTAGATAACTTCGAAAGCAGAAGCTGGAAGGGCTGGCAGCCGAACAGTTTGTTCTTTCTGACTCGCGCATGCTGCTGCTGCTCAAACCGCAACGCCTTGCAGGGCTCCCTGCTTAGACAGAGTGCAGCCCAGCTGTGCCTGCTTGGAGAGCCTCCGTGCCGAGAGCCTCTCCACGTGTGCCCTAGGGTCCCCTGCGTCCTCCTTGCACAGTGTCCCACCGAAACCCCGTGCACGTCCTCCGCCCTGAGCGGGTTTGCTCCATGGCCAGGAGCACCAGCTGCACTGCAGGGAGCTCCGTCCCCTCGTCCCTGCAGCCTCCTTGCACCAAGGAAGGGGAAGCCGGGGTAGAACAGTGCAGAATCAGTAGGACCGCTTGCTTGCGGGGCGAGGGTACAGCCCTGTGCCCCAGGCCTTGAACCACGGTGAGGGGCTGCTGCCATCTCCTGGACAGGCGCTCAGCCCTGCAGTGCTGAGGGTGGCACTGCCGCTGCTCAGGCCAGGGCAGCCCCCCTGGGACACTGAGGAAGAAGCAGGGCTTAAATTAGCATCATTCCCAACCCAGTAACACTGCTGTGCCGTGCCAGTGGTGGGCACCGGCGCCCAGGCAATCTCCAGAGCTTTGCCCACACCTTTAACTGGCTCTGGGTTGAGGTTCTTCTCCCAGAACCAGGTCAGCAGGGCTGCCAGGGAGGCCGAAGGCACAAGGAAGCTTTGCCACCTCCTGGGATTAACCTGCTATCAAGCTCTGTGCTTGGTGGCTAGGGTGACATGAGAGTGTTGGGCACTGGGGCTGAAGGACCGTGTTGGACAGGGTGACTGCACAGCATGACCAGGCATCATGCACTGACTCAGGCTGTGGCCACCGAGCACGAGACGAGATGCGGAAGGGATAATGACCCTCCTAGGTAGGAGGCACACAGTGACAGTGTGCTAGCCCCACAGATGCTCCATGGAGAGTTTATAGGCTGACACGAAGCAACCCGCGTGGTCCAAGAAAGCCGGTGTGCGTTTTCAAGCCCTCCTCATTCCTCCAGGACTCATAAACCTGTGAAATCACCATCCTGAAAACTGCCCCACTGCTGACCCAACACTAATGCTCAGCATCTCAATAAGGTATCCAGCATCTTCTGCATCCTCTATGCTGACCACAAACTTCTCCCATTGACAGGAGCTGAGGAAACCCACTAAGGAAGAGCCACAGGGCTCTTGGAGCTCATGGGGTTGGATTGCTCAGGCAACAGCGGGAATGGGGTGGGATGCATCCTAGCAGGATTTTAAAAGGTGGGGGATGGTTCCAGGAAAACCATGTGGTTTGCCTTCACCTAGGATGGGTGTCCTAGAAAACTGCCCAGGCTATGTCTGTGATAGCTGGCACCACCTCAACAGTTCAATGTCAAGTATGAGAGGGAATAGAGGTAAGGTCAGAGACAGCAGCAAAGCCTCGACACCCTTGTGAACTTTCGTGTGGCCTCAGGTTCATACGGCCAGTTCATCCTTCATCTCTGGGGCCAAACCCAGGCTCCCGCCCTGTTGTGCATTGTCCCATGCCAAGAGAGGCACCACCATCTGCTTTTGCCTGCTCCAGGCCCAGAGCGGCAGAAACCGCACGCTGCTATCTGCTTGCTTGTGACTTCCACCAGCCCCTCAGGACTCCCTAGCAAGGAGATAAGAGCCAGTGTAAGAAATGATAACCCAGCTGATAGGATTTAAAAGCACTGAGCTCAGCCTCCTGTGGAGTCTGTTTCTTCCTCTTGGCGGTCTCTTCACTACTTCTGTTCCTAGATGTAAGGTTCCTTTGAAGAGCAAACGCCTACGGTAGCGCCTGGGAAGCTGTTGGGCTCCAGGCTCGTCTGAAGCTGATGTGAACAGCGCTGCAAAGTGTCCTTGATGGAAAGAGCCACCCAGGTTTCTGCCTGCAAGCTCAGAAAGAGGCTCACCATCGGAGTGATGAACTGCCTGACTCGTGTTGGAGTCAGCACTGGCTCTGGGACCCAGCAGGTCAAACTTCTCCCCAGGTCTTCGCTCCCTTGGCCATGCTGGGGTGTTTTCTGCCCCTACTGGAAATGGGGCATTTACCATCCAAACTACAGCTCCATACCATCCATCCAGCTCCAAGCCATCCAAACTACAGCTCCATCCTGCTGCATGCGGTCACCTTTGTGCCTGTGGCTTAAGCAGCACCAACCCAAGGCCCGTGCAGACAGAAAGGTCCATCCTGAGACACGCAGCCACATCCTGGTGCTGGCTGGCCGTGCTGATGTGAGCACAGCCCGGAGCGGCTCCCCACACACGCAGGGGAACATCCGCAGGCAGCAAGGCAGGAATCGGGGAGCCGGAGCCACACTGCTGGCCGCGCAGGAGGCACCGGAGCGTGGGCAGCTCTCCCCACGAGGATGAAAAGTGTCCAGCTGACACTTGGACGGGTCTCCCTGTCACCGTGTTGTCCCAGATGGGAGCGCAGCGGGGTTTATTATTCAGACGCGGTGCAGGAGCGCAGTTCTCACGAGCATGATCTCCACGCAGACGTAGGCTGCCTGCACCGGAGCTGGGAACTCGGTGGCCTGGGCTGGCTCCCTGTGAGCAGGCGTTATTTTTAACCAGCAGTTCCTCTCTCATTTTTGCCAGGCGGCAACCAGCTATGCTTTTTTTTTTCTGAGCAACAGAGTCACTTTTTTCCTCCAGCATAGGCTATTTTTAGCTTTTTTCTAGGCAGATCTTTGCTGCAAACACTTCCAAAGGGCTGGAACGAGCAATCTGCCCTGGGTTTCATATGCCCAGTGGAAGAGGAAAAAGCTATAGGGCTGGAGATGCCGGGTCGATGGGTGCTGAGATATTTGGATATCCAGACTTTCTGAGCAAGGTCTGGAGATGCACGAAGAGGCATTGGGCAGCTGTTGGACACGAGCTATCCAATGGGGCTGGCAGAGCTGGCATCAATGGGTGTCACATTCATGGGTATGGGATAGGGACCTGCCCCCTAGATGGTCCACAACGGGTGAGGAAAGCATGAGGAGCAAGCTTTCGCCTGTTCTACCAAGCAGTCCCAGCAAAAATTCCCAAAATTTCTGTGGCTAGGGCTTCTCCAGTGAGATCAGAGCTACCCTTGTCCACAGGAGAGAAGACACAGCATAAAATAGGTCCTGAACCACTCGCCACAGCTCTGTTAGTGACATGAAAGCTCTCTCTGGGCAGCAAGTGAAAGAAACATCCTGTATCTTAATCGGGCAGTAAATAAGAGCTCAACCAGGGACTAAGCTGCCAAGATCTTATAATTTCCAACCTTAAAACAGCTGCCTTGTGCCAGTGGAGCTGTCCTCGGGCTCTCTCCTTCCAGGGAAGCTGGGGCAGGGAAATCGGGCCGGGCAGTTGTGTTGATATTGTGTGTGACCCCACAGCGCTTCCTTGCCTGGAAAACTGCAAAGCCCCGAGCTTCATTCCATCCCCAACAAGTTCAGAAAGAGCCAGAACCTCCTGCAGGACACAAACCCGCTTCGAAGGCCAGCTTGAACCTTCCAGGCTGTTATGCAAAGCTTGAGCCCAAATGCTGACGCTCTGCAGGCACTTGGCTTGCCCAAATGGGAACATTTTCCCTTGCCACGTCACAAAACCCAAACGTTCTCAACAAACTCTGTCCAGGAGCTGTGGTTTTTTTGCCCTATCAGGATCTTGCTGAGATATGTTGTGTTCTTGGTGAGCGGGTCGTGTTTGTGCAGCGGTTTGCAAACGCAGGTCATTACGTAAGTGCTCAGGGTTATTCCACGGTCCTAGCTGGCCTGCTGCACCAGTGTGCACATGTGCATGACGTCCTGCCTGTGTGTGCGCGCTGGTATTTGGGCAACAAGCACCCAAATCTGGGTGTCCATGGGAGGGCTGTTATCTCGCGGGCTCCAAACGGAGGTGCTCAGTGTTTGCTTACGTGTACGTGTGCGGGAATTCTCGCAGCAGCATCCGTGTGGACGCAGCTCCTGGGCTTCCCGCGTGCCCAGCGGATGCACAAGGAGATCCTTGCCAGTCCACGGGGCCTGCTCTCCTGCACCCAGCCGTGTGTGTCCAGCAGCAATATTTACTCTGTACTCGCTCCTGACAAAGCATTCCTCATGCCACTGCCAAAAAACGCCTGAGCTTGCTCCAGTAACCCAGCTCCTGAAGGTCGCTAGACACCAGGCTTCCTTCCAGGCTGCCTCTTTCTGTTATTGATGGTCCCTATCACTGCTTGGAGAGAACAACATGTCCCAGGTATCTGGGGGGCAGGACTGGGCCCGTGGCCTCTTACGCTGCTTTTTGCTCTGTCTGCTGGAGAATCCACAGTTGCTGAGTAGCTCCAGCCTGTTCCAGCTGCCTGTCCTTTCCCGGGAACAGCGGGACGGAAAGCGGGACAAGTGACGCCGAGTCGTGAGCAGCCGTGACGCCAACTGGAGCTTCTAGTCACAGCACCCAGTTGACCACGCCGTTTCTCATCATTCCTTCATGCTTCAAATCGTACTCGAGACGGGCAGCAGGCAACGAGGTGCTTCTAGATGATGGCATCTGAGCACGCTGGAGCCTGGGGGGAGCCTGGGCATCAGGGACTGCTTCTACCTGTGAGGAAGGTCTGGCTTTGGGGAGTTGCCAGGCTGGTTGGCACAGAAGCAAAGGAGACTTCCTTCCTTCCTTCCTTCCTTCCTTCCTTCCTTCCTTCCTTCCTTCCTTCCTTCCTTCCTTCCTTCCT
>JAVCKT010011245.1:0-11416 GCA_032273925.1 Rhynchotus rufescens
TTTTTTTTGCTGACTGGTGCTAATGTGTAGGTGGGGATGTGCTGCTGTTTTTGTAATACTTTTATTGTTTATGGAATTGTTAGTTAATTGACGGTAACAATGCCTGGGGCCTGGGAGAGGTTTTCTTTTATGTTTGCTCAAATCAGAACAAGTAAATAATTTTGCAACTGAAAAAGAGGTTCCAGATTATTCTCTGTAGTTTATTTTACCTTGCAGGTCTAGTAGCCTTTGCATCCAGTCGTTTCATACCTCATTATCAAGTTTCCTCACATGGATTTATGTTATTTTGAATGAAATAACAGATGGGGAAAATTGCTTTCAAAATTCAGAAAAAAATGTAACCATAAGAAACCCCCCAAATTGTCCTGGGAGTTCAAAACAGGTGTCACACGTGAACTTACTTCCAAGTAATTTTTATTAAATGAGTGAGGTCTCAAGTTGATAGGATTTAATTTTTTTTTTTAATTTTTTTTCTTCAATTGAAAAACTTCAGTGCGAAATCTGAAAAACAGAATGATATCTGATGGATGAAAATGCATCCTTGAACTTCTGCTAATTGCTTCACGGTTTACTTGGAATAAAACTTGGTAACTTTGTCTTCCACATTTATCCAATGAAATAAAATTCAAACCAGCCCACGAGCTAGAGAATGTTTTTTATTTATATGTGGTGTAGTTCCATCTGGCCCACATTAAGGACCCCAAAAATATATATGATTAGCTTTATAGTTCACTGCTAAAGGTAGCAAAGCTGGCTTTTAACATTTTTCAAATTTGCAGCTAGCATCTCAAAACATTTGCTGGCATTTCCTGACTGTGATTACCAACCAAAGATTTTCTTGGTTGTCTCTTCACTTTTTAAAGTATGTCGCATGGTTTTCCTGCTAAAAATAACTCTGAAGGCTCTGCTGTTCCCTCCGTAAGTGTCGAGCAAACCATCTCTATTAAGATGGGTCAGTGTGAAATCCTAAAACTCAAAAAACTTCATATAACTAATGCACGGCATCAAAATGATGAGAGGTATGACTACCCCCAGTACTAAAGTTGAGCTTAATAAAGTAAAATATTACCCAGTAGAAAGAGCAGAGGAGGTGGGTGATGTTACTTTGCAAAAGTTCGTATTTGACAAAAATCGGTTCAGAAATGTTCCCCCATCCAATATGAAAAATCCTAGAAAAACACGTTTTCTTCTACCAAAATGTTACTACCTTACTACCTTTCCTTTTTGCTCTACCTTGATTGTCTCCATACGAACCCCATGCAGGACGTGAGGATTTCCCTCCGTCCTCAAGCATCCATGGAAGATGCTCCCACCAATGTGGGTCTTGGGCAGCCCCAGGAAGGGTGTTTTCCCCCTGTAATTTTCCCTGGTAGTTATGTAGGGAATTTTTCTCTAAGTGCAGTATTTAGACATTGAGGAGGCTGCCTCTTAACCTCAAGTATGTCCAGAAGTGTGTAGCAAGAAGTGCCAAGGATTTTCAGGAGTTGAACTGAAGGTGTTGTTTGAAGTTAACCATATTTTATTTTCTCAAACCCTTTCTTGGGACTTAATTTATATAGCGTCGTGATGGGCACATATAAACATCACGATCAGGTTACAGCGCGAGTCGAGTGAAATAGGTAGAGGCGGGTTCTGGCGCTTCTCTTTTTTTCTTGCAATAAAAATCTCAGAAATTCAGTTGCTTACCTTATAAAATGCACATTTCTGTTGCGGATTAGACGTGCTTTAATGAGGCTTTTACTTATACAGTAGGACATTAGCCAAGTGTTGGCTGATTTTTACGTGGTGAATGTTTACGTGCCGATGCAGAGCGGCCTGACCGTGTCCTCGCTGCCCTGCTGCTTCAGAGGAGGATTTGGGTCAAAAAAACCACCCTTCTTGTGCTAGTTGCAGGTGCCCATCTCCTGAAGTGGGATTTCCCGACCCAAAAAGCCTGTGGAGCAGTGAGACATGATAACTTTTTGCTGCCTTTTTGTGACAATTTTGGAACAGAACAAGGCAACCCTGCACTGGGACGACGCTCCAGCAGAGCTGGGGGAGCTCCCAGTGCAGCCTCAAATCATCGTTTTGGATAAGAGGCCATGTAATAACTCAAGAAATAGGCAAGGAGATCTTGCTTTAATGCTGCATAAACCTCCTTTGACTGCAGGAAGCTTAAAATCAAATTTGGCAGCGCTCACAAGGGCGGCGAACATGCAGCCTGGCAAAGCTGGGGCCTTCTCCCTCTTCCCATATTACGTGGCACCGCGTGGCTGCCTCCATACATCTTGATTTCAGTCTCATGTTATTTGTAAAGATTTTTTTTCCCCATCTTTTTGGGAAAAATGAGCAAGAGAACCCCCAAGAAATGTATGTTTGCCTCTGCAGTATATTAAGAGGGTGGCAGTAAGGCCGGTCAGCTGTGGGGCTGGAAGGATCCACCGGCTCATCTCCCATGCACAGAAATTCAGATGTATCGTGACCTCAAGAAAGTGAATTTTTAGAACAGTTGAAGTTAGAAATCTGGGATAAATTTGGATATTTGAAAGTCATGGTAACAACCATTTGTACGTGTGTATCATGCTCTATTGTAAGATTGCATAAGGGCACAGAATGAAGCATCTGATTTTTCTGCCCCCCCCCCCCCTTTTTTTTTTCCTTCCCTTTTGGCATTCTGTTTGTGACAATTACATGACTCTCTATTAACTGTGTGGGGAAGAAAGCAGTGTTATGAAATGAGGAGAGATTTCCTTCATCTGTTACTCTGTAGGTAATTTTTGTGCTTTTTCCAGTATTTAAGTACCTCTTAACTGCTTGCTGTCCATCTGTATACCATTCATAGTACTGTAAACTAGTATATGTAGCATGACCTTGTAACTTGCTTTGTTTGTGCATCTGCCAGTACAATATGTTGTCTTTCCTTAAAATGCAAATATGTTACACGCAGCACAGAGCTCCTTAGTCAATAAATAAATTGAGGTAAAAAAAAATGTACCTAATACCCATTTAATTTAAATTCATTTTATAAACATAAAGACGCCTTTTAAGAGAAGCTTTAATTCAGACTAGCACCTTGATTTGTGGTTGCCATGGAGAATCAAATCTGTCATTTGACAAGAAAAGTCACCCATTTATGACAGCACTTTATCTTGTCTCTCCAGGGGAAGAAAATGTCAAAAGTGAGAGCAGAAAAAAATAAAGCCTTGAAACACCAGAATTTCTTGATTTCATTTTTATTATTCAGCTATCATATCCTTTCTGATAATAGCAAGTTGGTGAAAATAAATAATGTTCCTACAGTAAAATCAAATATTTCCTATTGGAATGGACAGGGCTCTTTGTGATTGTCAGTGCTGTGAAGTCTGGCAAGAAATAGTGTTATTAGATAAACCCACAGTGCCCAAATCCCATTTTCTTTTCATTACAGTGTCAAAATAATTATACCTGTGTAATTTGGGTAAGAAATTGTTGAATAAGTAAAATGGTCCATTGGAAGAGATTGCTTTGAGCTTGTGTTCATTACAGGGTGGGGTTTTTACATGCTGAATGAAAAAAAAAGATAAAAATTATTTATAATTTCATTTGATTAAAAATGTCTCGTTACTCTTTCATGTTCTTTGCAACAAAATGAGGTGGCAAGCGCTGTATTTTGCTGGGTTTTTATGTGTGTGCATCTTTGACAAAAATAGAGTTAAAAGGGGCAGGAGTTTGAATACTTTTTATGTCTCCAGCAAAAATCTCTGAAGATTTTATAAGACATTAAATGAAATTGATTATTATCTTTTTTTTTAAAAAAAAAAAGTTTTTATTTTGTGGGATAAGAAATGGCAAGAATTCAATGTTTTCAGGAGTACAATTAGCTATCACAAGTGTTTATGCTTGTACATTTAATCCATACAGACACTAAGTTGCCCCCAGGGGAGAAACACTTACTGTAACATTGCATGAGTTTTTACATAAATCTAAAAGTGCTGTTTAAATAATGAGACTAAAGTAATCCATTCTGCGCCTCTCTCTTGAAACGGCTCTTTTGCCTTTTACAGTATTATATGGTTTGATGTGGTTCAGGAGTAATCTTGTATCAATGAGATAGCATTATAATAGCAAGTCCTTTAGTGGTTTAGTGTAAATATTGGGCTGGTAGGGGAGCCGCTTTCTGGAACAGTTGTGCCTGGGAGAGATTACAAAAATGGAGAGAAAGGAAAGGGTCGCAGTCTCTCTTTTATTTTTTTTCCCTTGAAATTGGCTCGCAGTGCTGGATCCATAGCCAAAGCTCCCTGGGATCTGCTGTGCAAAAGCAGGCGGCACAATAGTTCCCTATTCCTGCTTTCATGCGGCATTGGAAGCCAAATTCTGCGCTTAAATACTTATGTGTAACTCTAATTGACTTCACAAGGCAGCCACCATGCCTGTCCAGGGGCAGATTGTGCAAGTAAGTGATACGTCGTATCCTGCGGTTCCTTAGAAGTGTATGTTATTGCAAATGTCACCTTACTGGTGAAATAGTTATAGGGTTTTCTTTTCTTTTTTTCTTTTTTTTTCTTTTTTTTTTTTAAAAAAACACATATTAACGTCATATCTTAGAAAGCGTGTTATCGTGGGCTACCAGAATGTGATATCTTAGGGTTTTTTTTTTTTTGTGAGACCATCTGGAATAAAAGAGGGTGAATTAAAGATGCTCTCTGGGGTTATGGAATCTTAAAGATATTAAAGGGTTTGATTTCCATAATGTCTGCCGCTCCCTTTGCCCAACTGTTGATATAATCTGCTTTAAAATCGATTTGCTGTCATCATGTAATCAAAGCCTTAATTGCATCATCATTGACTAGAGGATTTTTTTTTTCCTGATAAATTTGCATGGTCAATGGTGAAAACATTGTCAAAAAGGAAGCAAGAGCTTAAAAACCTCCCTGCATGCGCTGCATGCTGCATATGGGCAAAATTTCCATGAGCGCTTTGGTACCCTGTGATTCCATGAATTTCGTTTGGAAAACGCTTCCCTGTGTTTATGGGAGGCCTGATACCACAGTCTGTAACTTCTCAAGTGGAAAATGCTCAAAGGAGGAGGAATAATCAAAGATTGCTATTTAGCAGGGCCTTGTCAAAAATACCTTTTAAAGCATGTAGCGTGCCCGAGGTTATGACTATCTTTAAGGTGTCCTGAAAAAGAGGTGGAAAAGATGCTTGCTGCCAAGAGCTGCGTGCCGGATGCCTGTCCCGCGAGCTCCATCCCAAGCAAGACTCTCAAGAGCTTAAATATTTATACAAGCCTGCAAACCGTGAGCGAGTTCTCTCTCGTTTCCGACGGATGCTGCCCGAAATGGCTGATATCCTGTCCTGAAAATCCCAGATGGAAACTCCGTCTGAGCGGCGCGGCGGCCGCGGGGCAGGAGCAGCGGTTTGGGCAGCGCCGGGCTCAGCTGGGCTCTGCCCTGCGCGGGGATGCTCGTGGTAGCTCTCAGAGCGCTACGGCAGTAACTGGAGCAGCAACCGCTGCCCCGTGCCCTTTCGGCGAAGCTTCGCTCCTGCTCGTGGCTTCTGCAGCTCGTTTTAGTCATAGCAACTGCAGCGCGAGCTTTTTTTTTTTTATTATTTTTCTTTTCTCTTTTTAACTGGTTTTTACTGGTTTTTGTTTTAATAACCTGTTTTCTAGAAATGGGCCTGAACCTCAGAGGGCTGTGACGTAAAGCAGCTCCGCTTGCACATTTCCCGCGTTTCTGTCCGTGTCGAAGTAAGCACATCCTCGGGGAAAGAGTATCGGGTACTTCGTAAAAGAGCATGTCCTGAGGGGTAGCCAGGTTATATTTCGGGTGTACTACGTGCATTTTGTGGCTTTGGGAGAAAAGAAAGTGCAAAATATTGGGGAGGCTGGAGAATGGGGTGGACCGGAGTAAAAATGGATTAATCCTTCCCAACACATGCCAAGGTCTCGCCAAATCCACAGGGGATCTTCAATCAAAATTCAGGAACGTCTTACAGGGATGGTCATGGCAGCAGAACCCCGCAGCTTGTAGGGAATTATCCGGTTGTGTATTTGGCCAGATATCTACATCATGCAGCTTTCTTGACATGAGCGTGTTCTGTTGTGGTGGTGGTTGTTTTTTTTTTTTTTTTTTTTGCTCAAGGAGCTGTGTTTGGGCCTGGCACATCAACCAAACCAAGGCACTCCTGGCTTGCTGCGCCTTGGCTCCTTCCTCATTTCTGCGTGCCCAGTATGAGACACCTGGGGCCAATTTTGCAGAAGTGATTTGGGGCCGGCAACCGCAGCTGGGGCCGGTTGGGGCCGTCCTTGTAGCACATAGGAGCCATAAGGGCGGTGAGTCATGGTGGTCTCCCATGGTGGTTCAGCTCGTTGGGCAACTCCAAGCTGTGGCTATCGATAGCCACCGGTTCTTCTCGTCTCAGTTTCCACCAGTAAAAAGATTGTGTTGGCATCACAGTTCTCTGCAAGCCGAGGTGAAGAGATCCCCATGTGGTGATGAGGGAAGCGGAGAAACATCCCAGGGGAGTTTGGTGCTTTTGCAAGCAGCTCAGGATTTGGAAGGTATGCACTAAATAAGTAGTATACAAAATTTATAAGAGTAAAAACAAATCTGTAGTAACTACAAAGGGGATGGGAGTCCTGTGGAGAGAAAAAAAAAAAAAAAAAAAAAGAAAAAAGGTTGCGTAACTGAAGATTTGATCATAGCAGGCATACCAAAGGTTGCAAATGAAGATTTCATGGGCAAGCTAACTGTTGCTGCTGCCAATTTTGCTGTTGAGATTTTGCAACCTTAACATTATTTTAATATAGCTTTAGATGTAATTCTGTAAAGGATGTACTGCAATATGTTAACATGCTGTGCCATCCCACAGTTAGGGCTTGTAATAAATCTTTATTTTTTTTTTCTTTGTATTGGCTTTGCCAAAAATAACTACTTTTGAGCATTGAGATAAGTGTTTATATTACTTTTTTTTTTTTTTTTTTTGAATCTGGGTCTTGCGAGCAAGATTTCAAGGTTGTTCTCTTCCCTTTGGATGTGGGAAAAGCAAATAGGAACAGTTGTAGAGATGCCTATTTTGGGGGCAAGGTATGTGGTAGTGATGGAGGCAGAAGGGAACATACAAGAAGTGTCATAACAAATCAGGCTTTTGAGGCTAAAATAAATATTTGCAATATTTCCTAGTGTTGGGGCAAATTCCAGAATTAGATATTTAAAAAAGGCTGCAAAGATCAGATATTTTTGCAGCCTTTTGTATCTGCTTCTTGGGAGGGAGCTTGTGAAGCTCAATCAACTCAGTCTAAGAGAAACAGCAATTTTCATATTATATGAGAAGTTTAAAAGATTATATGCTGATATCCAAGCTGAAGTAAACATGGAGAGAAGCACAGAATTTCTCTCCCCACATTAAATGTCCAAATACAGTGGTTCAGTTGGGTTCACAGGCTAAAATTGGCGTTAGCAGCTTGTCTGCACGGCTGGCAGTGTGAATAGTGCACCCTCGAGCTGCATTTCTTGGTGGTCGTATTGCTGGTGGCTTCTGCTGGTTTTATTGCTGACGTTTTCACCAGCTCTGCATACATCTTAGGACAGTTCATTTAAACTTTCACTGCCTAATTTTCACAGTGTATAAAATTAGATAGCTGTTTGCTGACAGCTGCAGGCCGTTTGGAGGTGGTTTGGTGGGATGTTTGCTGCTCCCTTGCCTCCTGGGACTGGGCAGTGCTTCCCAAAGCCAAGAACTGGGATTTTCCCCATGGCAAATATCAGCCCTGGGCACGGAGAGCTCTCCCTGGGCTACCACCTCCGCTCAGGCTCATTGCAGCATCTGTGCCTGGAGGCCGGCACTAGATTTCCTGGGATTCAATTACCTCCGATAAGGTCCTCCAGAGCAGCCCTTTAAAAGTCCTATATAAAGATGTTGGCCTTAAGTAATTCAATATTTCAACTGCTCTGTGCTGGATTGATTGATTGATTAATGGAGGGCTTCATTTAATTAATCCGGGCCTTCACTAAGTCACATGCGTTACGGTAAACACTGCGATGGTGCCGATAACGGGGGCGGCCGGGAGCTCCGGCGCGGCTGCTGGTACAAAGTCCTCGTGGATGACGGGGTTCCGGGGCTCATACGAGACGCAGCGCCTGCTTTTCTATCTATAGTCCGCTAAATATACTGCGGATTGCAGGCAGACGTGATGCTTTGTCACTTCCTACATGTGTGCATGTGGAGTGAGACTTTTTTTTTTTTTTTTTTCCCCTAGCCCCAGCATGTACCCGAGCGCTTTGCCTCGGATTTTTGGATGCTCTCGTGTTGACATGTCATCCCATATTGACAGATACAATATCTGCTGCTCCGCGGTGGAGTCCTGCCTTCCGCTGTCTGGCTATGTCTGGTTTGTTCCTCGCTGGTGAAATTGGCTCTTTGGGAAAGAGCAGAGCCCTGGGATGAGCTGAGGGCATCATGAGCAAGCGGGAGCTGTTGGGGTCCATGTGCCTGTGCCCTGTGCAGGTGATGGGGTACGTGCACGTGGTGCAGTGCGTCGTGCTGATTTTTCATCCGTAAGCAGGGGCTGGTTTTGAGGAGAGCCTTACAAAGTGCCCTCATGAAATACCTCACAAAGGAGGTTGCAGCACAAAGCCTGGTGCTGTGAAGGATATTACGGCTGGAGCTCTAAAGTCTCAGAAACAAGGCATGATGCTTGGGGCCATTTGCTTTCATACACCCTTGACAGAGGGAGGAACTCAGAGCAGTCTCTCAGGTATCTCAGTCCAGCACCTCACCTGCAAGGGCTGCACGTGCGCCTGCTCCAGAGAGTTCTTGGGCTGCAGGGTTAGCAAGTCAACCAGTGCAGGGATCCCTTACCTTCATCTCCCTCCAGACTTGCGTGTCCCATCACTGCAGACAGTCAGACATCAGTGCAGTGCTTTTGCAACAGGGTATGAGATGTGCCCATGGTTGGAGATTTGCTTCCGCCTAAGCAGCGCATGTGCAGTTCAGCTGCTGAATGTGCTTTTTCTTCCTTTTCTTCCTTTCCCCTTTTTTTCCCCTTTTGCCTTTTTTTTTCATATTTTTTTTTCTCTTTTTCGATTTTTCTTTTGTTCTTGTTTTTTTCCTGTGTCTCTGGAGGAGGCCCGAGGCGGTGCCGCGCGGGCGAGCGGTTCTGCGGCGCCGTGCTGGCCCGGCGGTTTGTTGTGTGGTTAGCTCGGTTCTCGGGCCCGTGCGCAGAAAGGTAACGGGGTTCACGGCGAAGAGCGCGTTTTCTCGGCAGGATGTCTCACTGTGTGTTGCCTCTGCTTTCTCACTTGCTGCTGTTACAGAATTTACTCATGGCAGCATATTTGATGAGCAGCCTTTGATAAGAGTGTTTTTTTTTTTTCTTTTGATTTTGGTCATTTGGTGTAGTACTGTGAAATGCTGATGGAAAGCGCTGTGAAAATGAGGCTGACATGGTGCCTGATCCTTGCCCTGCACGAGTCTCCGGCATCACCAGCCAAATTTCACGCGCCGGGGCTAAGGCTCGGGTTTGCCCTGTGTTTGCTTTTGGATCCCAGCTTTCAGATGCTTTTGGATGCTCACCTGATTGAATTGCATTTAATTAGCGTTTTGTCCTTTTGCGTCGATGAAAAGATTGGGGTGGGGGGCAAAACAGAAAGATGAAAAATTGTCTGCAAGAATCAC
The DNA here is from genome assembly GCA_032273925.1 of Rhynchotus rufescens. Classification (NCBI taxonomy): domain Eukaryota; kingdom Metazoa; phylum Chordata; class Aves; order Tinamiformes; family Tinamidae; genus Rhynchotus; species Rhynchotus rufescens. Next base: position 9,640 of record JAVCKT010011245.1, read on the forward strand.
CATCTACTTAAAACACTAGGAAAACCCCGCAAGACGCTTTTATTCCTCAGTCCCTTTACCTCTCCGCGGAGGAGCGGTGCACGCCGAGGTTGATCCTGGGGATGCTCTCCCGTCCGGCGCCGCGCTCGCCCCACCAGCGCGCGGATGATTGCAGGGCTGGTGGGCAAGACTTGTGTCCATGCGTAACGCCGGCAGCCCGCAGTCGTAGGCAGCTGCATGTAATTTTGAACTCCACTCATTGAACTGTAATAAAACAATATAAGCACTGCTTGGGGGAAAGATTGGATGCGGTTATCCTTACACAAGGCTCGGGCATATGAAAGCAGTGCTGGCTGACAAGAGGATTTTGAGATTTGATTTTGATTGAATTGCAGAATTGAACAGGCCAGGAATGTCAGTGGAAGGCTAAATGCCTGTAGTGCCATAAAGTTTTATTCATGTGAGGCTTTCCAATATAAAGTAGATGGATTATGGGAAAAGGTGTCGAGGGATGTGGAATAGAAGTGCCCCAAAAGAGCATGAAGTGGGGGTTAAGGATAGAATTGCTTCATGCTGGGCGCATAATTAGCACACACAAATGTTTTGACTAGTTGTTGTTTACTGTTCAACACTCTTAAATTCGGTAATCGGTATAAAATGCAGTTTTCAGTTCAGGTCTGTCTATAAGAGGTTTTCACACTGCTTTTGAAACAGATTAAAACACTGAACACTCTCCTTTTAAATTAAAATTTAGAGAAGAAGAGTCTCCTAAAAACGGAAAGAAAAAAAAAAAGTCCACAGGATATGAACACTCAGCAGACACTGAAAACTATTATGCTCAAAAACAAGAGCGGGATGTGTGTTCACATACCACAACACACTGACTTATTTCATAGCTCAGTAATGCATACGCAATTGGAGTCCAATTTGCATAGGACAGCTGATATCCAAATTTGTGTGGCATTAAAGACAGCTTCGCTCATTTGCAGTGAACTATGAGCAGTAAATAAAGTTGCCTAGAAGACTGTGTGCGTTAGCAGAAACGTGTGGCATTTTGTGTCCTATTTCCTTATCCATGTACAGAGTTCTGTTTCGGTTAACATTTTCCCTAAACATACTGTAAATTATATATATATAAGGAGTGCAGGAAAATAATCAGAGCTTTATTCTATGTCCATTTGCTTAGAATTATAAAATAAACAGTAAAACTTGTTATAATAAGCTTGTTATAATAAGCTTTCCCCTCACCTTGTTTTAAGTTGCATTTTTTTCAAAAAAAAAGGCTTGTTCTGTTAATCTTACTTTAACCAAGAACATGAATACTTTCTATATGTATATTTTATAGGTTTTATGTGGTGTGTACAAGCTTGTCAAGTTTGGATCTCAAATCACCATAAAATGAGAAGCTTATGACACCCTACTGAAAAATGTATCGAACAGTATATATGTACAGAACAGTATATATGTACATTCTCTCAATTACCTGAACCAAATTATTCTTCTTTTCATTCCCTCCTGACAGAGCTTGCATTAGCATGTTTGGATAATATTTATATGTAATTGTCCTTTTTTTCTTTTTTTTCCTTTTCTTTTTTTTTTTTTTTTTTTTTTTTATTTAAAAGGAAAAACCCAAAAGGTATTATTCGCTGTGAAGACTTTTATTGTTTCTAAAGTGAAAGCCTGGCTTTGTAAACTCAGGAAGAAAGACATACCACATCCAGCGCCGCTGGCAGCTCTGTAGGGATTTGTTCCACTTTTATTTACTGCGTGTTCTCTGCATCACTGCCCCATGATATTT
>JAVCKT010011247.1:0-10090 GCA_032273925.1 Rhynchotus rufescens
AATCTCCTTATACCAAGGAGTATTGCTGAGTTTTAGATCCAGGTCCTGGGTTCTTCACCTGGGTTCAGCAAATTTAGCATGAGTAGTTGGTGATGAACTAAGAAGTCGGTTCTCATTGCTTTCACTGGTATGTATGTAAAATTAAGTTTTGCATCTGAAAGCTTTGGTTTGATCATTTCTGAGCCTGACTTTGATGATGTGTATGAGAATGAACATCACTTACATTGGAAAGTGCATTTGTGAAAGAGTCTCCATAAAAGTCACAAAATTAGCTTTCTGTATTGATATCATGAATATCATCAAGCATGAAATCCAATGGCCAAAATGGGACACACTAAAGAGTGAATCCATTATTGGCAACAGAGTTAGGACTCATAGAAGTAACTTGTTGTCCTCTTAGTGCCATGGACCTCATCAGAGAGCCTTGTTAGAGCTGGGCAGCAGTTTCATAGTCAAAAATCAAAAAATCCAAAGTTGAGTTAAAGAAGCTTATGTCTGGACCAGAGATTCCCTATTTGGGAATCCCTTTTCAGATTCGATTACCTGATGATAATTATTTGTTGTTGTTTTAACTTTGTTTTTTTTTTTTTTAGAAAAAAAAATCATTATGCCTACAGATTAAAAGAAACAAATACTTAATAACAATAATAACAATACCTTCATGGAAGCTATGATATTCAAACTTTTTTTTTTTTTTTTTTTTTTTTCTTCTGGCCTGTTTCCTTACTCAACACATGCTATGGGATTTCACAGCATATTTTCTGCTTTAGGACAAATCATTTACAGCAGTTGAAGAAATAAGATGTAACACAGGATGACCTTAACCTTCACTGGAATTGCTCCACATACTCAGCTTGAACCAGATTGCGGTCTGCCAGTTTGTTTAACCTGAAAAAAACAAGTCCCTCCCATGACCTTTTGGGGCTGTTTTACAACCAGTACTGCTGAAAGTAAGTGATAGGAATCTCATATTTGAATCATGATGGACAGGAAGCTGAACCAAGAACAACAAAATGTGATCCTGAACCTTACCAAATGTATCTCCAAAGTAAGTGCAGGAGGACTTTTTGGCAAATTGTTTGTTATTTTATGAGGAAAAACAAATTCTGTGCTTATTCAGCCCATTTGCTAATACCAAATGACATGAAATTCTGCTCCAAAATGCCTGCATATTGCATCTCTACTACAATATATAATAGTGTACACTTTCTTTTTTAAAACGTAATACAACACAGGCAGCTGTTTATCAACCATATCATCTATGGCAATATTTCAGAAAAATGACTGCTCCCAATATTAAAATACTGCTCCCATGTTTTGCCATGGATTTCCTATAGCTGACACTTGAATTATGATTACACAATATGTGACCTTTTCAATACATACAAAAGTCATACGCACTTTCCAGAAGCCAGTTTCCGCATTGTGTCAAAATATTTTGTTACTTCTGGTACATTTGTGCTTATAATAACCTGGAGGATTCTGTTTCATTCATCTAGAGTAAATGAAGAAGGTTTAATTGACTGGAAGTAATTTTTATCAGTCACCTGCATGAAGGAGCATTTGTTGAAGCTGTCTTTTCCCTGTAAGCAATTATCAAATTCATCATGGGCAGTATCACATTAAGCTTAATTAAACACCTCTCCTGAATCCTACACAACTGCATGATCAAAACATTTTTAATTATAATCACAACCTTCCAACCTTAAAAATACAAAAACTAATCAGTTCCAACATTACTGCTGAATGGAGCAACAGTTGAGCTAGCTTTTTCTGGTCTACATTTGGCACACAGAAGATGACTGTGTGTTTGGGTGGGGACACCATAATTATTAACAGCTGAAAGGAGTTTTTGTAACCTTTGTAATTTTTCTGAAATTGAAACGTGGTATTTATGCCAATTGATGTATTACTACAATTTGATGTTGCAACATTCTCTCTACTAAACAATATTTTAGTGCGCAAGGGGCCTACGGAAGCTGCAGATGGGATTTCGTTGGCAGACTAAGGCATCTATATTTAAGTAGCTACGTGTAGTTATGCTCTAGGTGTTCAAACCACATCACAGTAAATGGACATAAGTCAACACAGTGAGATCTATAGTTTGACTGACTGAATATAGATGTCTGAATAGCTTTGAGATTATAATTGTTTTTCTCGTGTTTTTGGCACAAATACCTATTTCCGATCTTGATCAAGTCAATGATTATTACGAAATTTTAATACTTATATTTAATACTTATATTTAAATATCCTAAATATAGGATATTTAATACTTATGATGACTTTGATGCTACTAAGTGAAATAGGGCTATTCCTGAGCCTTTGACTGCTGCATTCATCTAAGTCTTGGCCTGGTTTTACCATGGGCACATTACATTTGTCCAGATGATTCCAGGCCATGATTTGAGAGTTAGCATAGACAATTCCAAAGCTTTGGATTTGGATGCCTGATTTTAGAATTTAAGAAAATTTAACAGTATGGCATGTCTTGATTGTGCTACTTGTGGCAGTGGACACCATACTAAGTATAGCTATAACCAGTGAAGTTCTTCCCCTTTGTTAAACATAGCAAGTTGGACACTGGATTAAAATAATCTTAAATATGCCAAATGTCAAATAATGTTAAGGGGGTTAGTTACGGTCAGAGACAGACATACAGATGAAAGGTTACTAGAGATTAGGATTCCATGTAGACCAGGCTAACAAAACATTTCTTGAGATAAGCAAGATTCTATTACACTCATAAAACATGTACATAAATGCAAACTTTGCAGTCCTTTAGATTTTTAAATGAAAGTGGATTGCTATGGCTTCTTCTTTATGAAAGGCCTACTGTTTCATCCTACTGTTGTATTCTTGAAAGGCCAATTTTTTAAACCTATGCTGATTCAAATATGGTTTTAGAATAATGATATCTTCTTACATGAATATGGAACACTTTTCATATGAAGCAAGAAGTACTACTAAATTGTGAAGAACAAACTGACCTGTGTGAGATGAAAGGTCTCAGAATTCTAGAATCCCAGCTGGCTCTGTACTACTCTTCTCTATTGCTAAGACGTAATTTTAGATGTGGAGTTCAAAAGTTCATTAGCTGACACCTGCTCTGGGTATTTTCAGGATTTCATTAGGTGATGAAATAACACTAAATACCAGTCCACAGTCATCTCTGGTGACTACATCAGTGACTTTGCCTGTAAGCTAGAAAGGTATGTGTGTGCTTAATTTTAGATAAAAAGAAAACTTGGAAATCCAAACCTCAGATTATGTAGGGCACCTGCCTGCTTATGTCTTTGCCCCAATGTAGATATGTAAAAATTAGACATCGAAGTGTGAACTAATTACAGAAAGGTCACTTAAATCTTTATAGAAAAAAATGATGTTTCTTAAAATTAGGAAAGGGGTGTCCAATTAAACTGGTCAAACCTCTGGAATTGGCTATTTCTATCCACTGATCCATTTTGGGATCATGAGACTTTGGATTCATATAGCGATAGGAGAGGAAAAGGAATTCTGTTGGTTAATTACTGATTTCTAGCAGTGTTTTGGATACTGTGGTGTATCTGTCCTAACCCACAGCTTAATAGAGCATATATCTCCTGAAGGCCCCATGTCATACCTGCCAATTTATGTGAATGTTTGGATACTAGTAGCTACATTAAAAATAAACTGACAAAAAAAAAAAAAATCACCCACAAAAAAAACCCCACAGACATCTCAAATATACCCGGAAATTTAGAGCTTGACATCTCTAAGTGAGCAGGTTCCATCAATTATCAGTATTTTCTCAGACATAGTTTACTTAGGAGTATGCATATGTGTTTTTGCAATGTTGGAATATTGTTTTCATTTTTTTTCACATTCCTTTCATATTTGGGCATGATAGTAAATATTTCAGTAAATAGTTCTGAATGTCCCAAGACCATGGATTTAAATAATAAACTGTGAAAAGTCATAGATTTTATTTCAGCTGAAGCATGGAAGATATTTAATAACCACTAAAGCTTTAGCCCACATGTACAGAAGCTGGAAAAAGAGAGTCACCTTTCTCTCTAAAATGTTCACTTCCTTTTGGTATTGATTAACAGAGCCATGATATATGACTGGAATGGGTACATGTCAGTGTTTTAGGAACATGTACCTGAGGATTGGAATATATTCTACAGCAGGTAATTGTAATGTTAAAAAGTCAATTGACATCCTGCAAGATTGTTAAATTATTTCTCAATTTTTAAAACTTATTCATCTACCTCTACAGCTAGAAATGCAGGTCCAATTCTCAAACTTTATATTCATTTCTTTGCAATTTTTTTAATAATATAAAAGACCCAGAGAGTTGAAGCAACTAATACATTAGGAGCTTTTCATATTAAAAATATAGTATTTTTCATTTCATTTAGTAATCAATAATTGAGTTATTATGCATCCCATCCAGGAACTGTGTTCAGTCCTAAAGCAGTAGAAATATAGAGTAGAAATATCCTTGCTAAGTTTTAATCATTTAAAAATGGGGCTTCTGTCACAGAAGTGAGATATTAGTCATCTAGTATTTATTTAAAGTCAAGTGAGAGACAAGTGCATTCACAGAATGATTTTGTTGGGACCTTTCTAACAGTTAGCAATGTAGGAAAATCATATTCCAGGGCAAATCCTTATTCTCCAACACTGTTGAATTCAGTACCACAGGTGAAGCTTTATTCCTAGTCCTTTATTGTGTATGCAATGCAATGTAGGTGAGAACTGCATAGTTTTTAATGATATATTAAGGTGGCACAGTACATCTTGTAGGTAGAGCTTTGAACAAAAATATTTCTGAAGGTCACACAGAAAGGAAGACATCATCTTTTATAAGAACTTTTGAACCATTTTATTCTATAAACAAATATGGAATTTAGAAAGTTATAACCACTTTAAGGAGAGATTGAAATGCCCTCAGTGTATGTCCAAATAATAGACATCCAAGCAGATATCACATGAGTTAACCCAGAACCTCGAACTTAAATAGCAAAATGTCATCTGTATTTTAAATGAAATATATTGATGGTACACATTTTGCTGAATCATGAAAATACTTTGAAAGTAAAAAATAGAAAAAAAAAAACAGTGGAATTTGGTGCTGGATTTTATAAGCTCAGTCCTCTGCCTCCTCTGCTTAACTGAGCTGTGCCTAATGCTTAGAACATCTTTTTACTAATATTTTCGCAGTGTCATATGACGAAACTGACCTGCTGACCTTGTCAGTGTTCTCTGAACATGCTTTATGTATATCACTGAAAGACAGTGCAGAAATGGAGCCTGACTTTTGATGTAAAAAAAAAATGAAACAGCAGCAGCAAAAGCCCCTGGAGGCAGCAATGGAGGACAGGTGACACTTGGCTAAAACATGTACAGAAATTGTGGAAGATAAACTCTGACTTTATTTTTTTTTTCTTCCTGAAAGGAATTCCAAATTTCTTGAAGTTTCCTCAGAAAAGAGGTAGGCATGGTAGCTTTGACATGAGACTTGAATGAGTCCCACATTCACCAGGCAGCTGAGACAACCAGGCTCCACTTCTGATTTTATCTTTAATAGAAATCTGAATATCCCTTTAGAAATCTATCCCTTTCTTGCTCAGTTTCTCACTGAAGTGATAGTGACTCAGTACTGCAGTGAGGATGCATAAATTAATATCAACAAGGTGCTAGGTATAATGGTGATGGATGTTGGGAAATAAGCAGAAGTATGGATCATTAACCAGGGTTTCCCACTTAATTGCAAAGTTTGGTTAATCTGTAACCATCTGTTTCCTTTCCAGAAGATTATTTTAAAATGTCATATAAACTACTACCTTCATATAGCCATTTTATACTATATACCCATATACTGTAGGTGTATTATACTATACACACATTATTTATTGCATAAATATATCTTTATATGCTTTTTATATATGTACACACACACATTTATATGGCTTGTGAAAAAAAAAAATACAGTTCACTCCAATGCCTCTTCAGCATTAAGTAGTGCACTGAAAACTTAACCACTACTGAAATCTGGTGGTAAGTTTACATGCCTGTAAACCTGCAGAGAAGGTTTGAGTGGTCCTGGTGGACAAGTTGACTATGAGATGGCAGTGCATTCCTGTTGCAAAGAAGGTAAATGTTGTCCTGTGCTGTATCCAGATGTTGCAGGCAGGAGGCGATGGGGTGATCTGCTCAGTGGTTTAGAGCTAACAACTAGGGCCCAGCAGACCACTTTCCTTAAATCCTTACTTTGCCACCTCTAGAGGTCACTGATGAAGAATTCTGCTAGGATAAAATATTATCAGCATAGAAATTCGTTTTCAGTCATTTATTGTTCTGTAATGCAGCAGAAAGAGAAGAATATGACTTTGAGTAGAAACTCTATTATTTTTTCTGTAATCTTTACCTCTGAATAGTTCAGGAAGATGAAATCTTGCTTGGACTTGTTGAACTTGAAAATCTTCTCTGCCTTTGCTGTTATTCATTAGGGTTTATCAATTGCATAATACTACTAAAGGAATCTGCAGTGTTGTCACTGAGTTCAAGGTCACAATCTGGAACTGGCAGCAAATTTGCTTCAGGCTCCTAGTCTGACCCTGTCCTCGAGAGTGGGTTCAGCCCTATAACTCTCATTTAAAAGGATCCAATTACTGTCAAGAGTAAGCAGTTACCTTTCAGCTGGAGGTAGCTGAGTCCCTTTGCCCAGTAAGCTACTTACCAAAATACTCCTATGTCTGGTTCTCCATCCAGGATGAAGATGCCCAGGGTGTGTGTCCAGGTAGACGGACAATTTGGTACCGGCATCTTCAGCAGCTCTCACTGGTTCATTTCTTTTAGCAGTTAAGTTAACACTTAAGGCAGCTGTCATGTAGCCATTGCAAATCCACGGCTGGTTTCCTGATGCCTTTCTCACTCAGGACTGCTCTTGCATGTCTTGCAAACTGAATGGGGCTCAGGAACTGCTGGATGACTCCTGTTTTAAACAAACCACACTGTTGATGAGTTCCTCTTAAATGATCTCAAAAGACCTGCTGTTGTGTCCATGTGCATAATTTTATCTACCTCCTGTTTGCCTTAAAGCCTTACGCTATTTCTTGCCTAACAGATCTAGTCTTTCACAGCTCATAGAAAACAGGAATCAAATGAAAAAGAAGAGCTGGAATTACAAATAAGTCCAAAGAAAGACAGAAGATCCACCATGGGCTGCTTTTTTCATTCTTTTGTCTTTCATACTGAAGATTTTCGTGTCTGATGTGACTCAGGTTGTTACAGGCATTGCCAAGGTCCTAGTTGAAAATTCATTTTTACGTTCTTGGAAAGTTCAGAGGATCTTATGACACTAGTGTCCTGGACAGAGGATCATTGAAAAACAATGGGATTTTAAAGCATTTATAAATAATTTCTAAGATATTAGATATGATGTCTAAGAAAGCTATGTGTTGAAATCACTCTTAATTACCTGTTTGTGGATTTCTGGTGTACACGTGGTCTTATTCTATACCACTGTGTTTAACCCTCCTTTCTCTAAATGACATTGTAAAAATAAATTGTCAAAAAATGAAATATATGCTGGAAAGAAGCAGGAAGTTCTTCTTGACTGACAGGGACTTACAATGCCAGGACTTGTTCTGTGTTCATACTTACAAAATACAGATTATATTTCTCTCATGCTGGCAATCCAATAACTAAGCTTCACTGTTTTTGGCATTACTAGATTTTTGTCATACCTCCCTAATATGCCTTAAGGGCACTTGTTGATACCAAGAACTGAAACAAAGCTTATGCTTTCAGTTGCCAAGTCACTTCAGCCAGCTGGAAACATAAATCTAGAGCCAGGAAATATTATTATTGTTGTTTGAATTTTGAATGTACCATGGCAGCTTCAGCTTTACAATGTGAGTTTTTCTTATAACTTATATAGGTAACTTATACAGGCTTCCTAAGTTGTTGTCTTAACAAGCTGGTTTGAATCTGCTGTGAGGTCTATAAACTGATTGTGATAAATAAATGCAGGTTATTCTCTCATAGGAAAATAAAATGGACCTCTTTAGCTGAGGAGGGAACAACAACAATAATGGCTATAAGATAAAGGCAAAATCACAACAAAGAGTAGGGTATATGTATTTAACAGAAATGCATTTAGAAATCAAAATGAACTGTCAATGTTAATAGTGTTAATAGCTTTAAAATCAAGGTGGATATCTTTTTGAAAGATGTATTTTCATGAGTGTTGAGCTTTTTGTAGTACCGTAGAGCAGTAATAAGATAAAATATAATTTCTGCATTGTGAAAAACATAGCGGGAATCCTAACTCTTTACACAGTCTTTAAAGACCTGTGAAATTCAAAAATTAAAGACAAGTGTTAATTTTCCTGAAAGTCATCAAGACATTATTTAAATATCAATTCATTTTCTACTTTTTGTATAAATAGTATTTTTAATTGATAATGTGTGTGGAAAGATTATTGAAAGAAGAACAATGATGTAAAATGCAAGAGTACTAAATTATTGCAATATTTAATCTTTTCAGATAAAAAGGTGTTTTTCTTTTATGACTATAGCAGGTACTATGGAGTATCTTACTGAATGTCAGAAATTCTGTTTTTTATTTATGCTTTCTTTTACTTTTCTCTGAAGCTGGAAATTGCAATGCATTCTGCAGAAGATAACAGCTAATGCAATGAGTCTATTAGTCAGCAGGAGCTACATGGATTTAGTAGAGGTAGTCTGTGACTTGCTATAGTACTTCCTTCAAGGATGATCAGGCATTTGGGAGCTGTCCTTAGCCCTAAAGTGTCCTTAGCCCTATCAGTACCAGAATCTCCTTATTCTCTCCAGAAGACACTAAGCAAATTGAGATGAAACCTCAAGTTTGAATGTATTGCATACTTTAAACTGTCCTATAACCAATATTGGCAAAACACTTAGCTTGCCCAATTTTTCCACATATTAGCACAGGCCAGACTTCTGTCCATGACTGTAGAACACAGAACAATGGTTTTCAAGAGAAGGACCATATTTTGTAAAAACTTGCAAACTAAAAACTAATAATCTTACAAAACAAACAAAAATAAAAACAGAAGCTGGGCCAATGCTGTGGGAAAAATCAGCAATGCTTAAACTTCTTAGATTTATTTTCTATTCAGTCTCGAGAGACAGGAGAGAAGAAGCTCCCCTTGACTTTTGGTTTGATTGGAACACAACTGAAGAGAAGAGGTGAGAGCCTGGCAAAAATCAGTGATACTTTTATGCCTTACCTGCCTTATACTAAATGACAGTAGAGTCAGAGTCCTTCCTGAATGTTGTACTCCACTTGTGGGCACCAAGTCCCTGGACAGTGCACTGGACTCTTGGGGTCTGTGTCTTTGGTGAGGTACTGGAGCTCCAGAGCTCCTCGATTCTGGGGCCATGTCTCTGCCCAAGCACTTGCCTCCTTCAGAGCCAGCTGGTGCCAGAATTTGAAACCAGATAGTCCAGGAGTCTGGAAACATGCGGATGGATGGCTCTGGTTCCAGGACAATCCGTATACATTCAGCATTCCCAGGGTTGATCTGGATTTGCAAGTTCTCCAGCTCATGCAGCCCTGATGCGATCCCAGCCAGTGCCACTGTTGAAAGACAATGCTGTTAGAGGCCAGGTTGTCCCTTACTGTCATCAGCAGCCAGAGTAGCTAGGGAACATGTTTTGCTTCAGGATCACAGTGTATCGATATTGCTGAAAGAAGACACTGATTGATATACTATCTACTGGTCTAGCTGTGTTTCCACCTGTCCATCCTGACGCAGAATAAGTTTACTCTGCCCCCAAAACTCCCTCTTCCCCAAAACTCCAGAAGTATTGTAGATGGGAATTGTAGATGTAAGAGCAATATAAACACGACAGATTTTATCAGAGATTAAAAGCACCATCTAGTGGAAACAGGACGAATTTACAGACAGTGGGAGAATTTCTCTTCCTCATCAGGCAGAAACTGTTTCACATAGCTGAACTGCTTCCTAGCCTTTAACTACATCCCTATATGTCCATTCCTTCCTTCCTTCCTTCCTTCCTTCCTTCCTTCCTTCCTTCCTTCCTAACTACC
>JAVCKT010011249.1:0-24452 GCA_032273925.1 Rhynchotus rufescens
CTCAAAAGTAGAAGAAGGGCAGGGAATGTACCTCAGCTGAAGAGAGGGACTTCCAAGCTCCTTTCTCACTCACCTAGGAGATTTGGGACCAAAATGTTCTGGAAATCATCATCACCAGATAGAAAAAGGTTTTGCTTCCTAAAACAAAGAAACAAGCCTTTGTATTGGTGGTTAATTAACATTGGAGATAATTTCTTTGAAATTATAAAAATGACATCTCTGTGCAAGATGAATACCAAATGAAGCAGAAGTGGAAAAAAATTAATGAAGGAGTCTTGTATGCAGAAAAAAAAGCAAAAAACAGAGCAAAAATACTTCTGCAGGTGTGAAAATCTGCTGGTTTCATGATCGTTTCAGCTAAACACAGAGCAAAGCACATCTTTCTGTCTCTATTCTGAAATTCTGGGGTAGTGTGGCCCAATGCTGGGAGGGATTATTTGGTTTTAGCAGAAAGTTGTCAATTTGTAACCGAGTATTTCATAATGAATAGTCTTTTACTATAGACTCGTAGGAAGCTCACAGCAAGAGAGCAGGCTTGAACCACTAGGGGACTTCAACTAGCTCACCAGATGTCTAATTAATGCCTGCTGTCAGCTGCTAAAATGTCACTTACAGATATTCTTTCTTCCCAGCCACTGTTTTAATGATCAAGATTATGCACAGATGTCACTTTGTTCCTGGGTTAATGTTGTGGTTGGTAAAATGACTGGCATCAATCGAACTGCCAAATATGTAGTGGTCTCCAAGGGGAAAAAAGTGCCCTACGATCACCTTGTTCTCTGCACAGGACAGCAGTACCAGGTAAGGGTGTAAGACACGCCGAATCACCCCACTCAGTGCTTGCAGTGAATAATGTTTCTATGGTTAGACGAGGTGAAGAGCACTCCCCAGGATGACCATACCCAGGTTTGCCCTTTGGTGGAGCAAGTCATGCTATTTCAGTGCACTTGTCGTGCCTGGAGAAGTAAAATATGTTTGAGCATATAAGAGAAGCTTTACAAAACTTTACACCAGCAGTGTCAGAATCAGATGTTAAGTGAGGCTCCTAGTATTTTTTCCACTGTGATCATTAAACCTGCTGAAGAGTAGCTCCAGTGATATGTAAAATGGGGATTCAAGCTCATGCTGAGCCCTACAGACTCTTAATTGTGCTCCTTATCTTAAGACACAAATATTAATGCAAGGTATCCTGAACTCCACAGTTAGATCTGGATTTCATGCATGCAGCAGTTTTGTGGAGCAAGAAAGTCCCTTTTTTCCCTATAATTACTTTGCAGAGGAGAATCATACATTAAATGGCAAATGCTGTTGGCTCTTTAACAAGGATGAAACAAAAGTTAAAGTGTTATCTGAAAGAGTTTAAGTGTTCCTAGAAAAATGTATTTGGAGACAAGTCTATCACTTGCAGAATAAGTTATGGGAAGTAACTCCACTGGAGGAGAAAGATAATTGAGGCAAGAGAAAACCGTGGGTTAACTGCCTTCAACTCAAAAAACTAAAATGATCTTTTCTTATATTTATAATATATTTATAATATATTTATGAAAATTAGGAGGGAGTTACCTGGTTTCTGTTTTGTTATGTAGCATCAGATCTTCCTTAGTATTTGTCCCTTACTTGGTAAGAAGTCACATTAACATTAGAAGGCCTAGTGACTATGCAAAACATTAGGCATTAGGATTAAGAGGATTTTCTTTTCGGGTAAAATAGATTATTTGATGTCAGGTCTGTTCTTAAATGGCTGAACCATATCCCAGTGGGTCCAAGTCCCAACAAGAACGCTGTTAACGCAACAGTGCTCCAAAGTGCACGTCATGGATCCATTCATTTGGTGTTAGGTGCCGTGTCCCACCGGAGCAGCTATCAGTAAGCTCCCAACCAACCATGAAGTTGAGGAGAAACATCAGCAAAGGTACCCAGGGAAGGCCCCTTCCAATGTGTTTATCCTGCGCGATGACCAGGACTGCTTAGAGGCAATGCACTGGCTGCAAGAAAACACAGTCAACTCGGAAGGTAAGGGGCTTGGGTGTGCATGCCCATTTGTAGAAGCGTTTTTGAGGCTCATTGTTTGCTTAATTCCATGGTATAATTGGTGCCTGATTAATTCTAACAAAGTCTTTCATCTGCTCTGCTTTGTTTTCCAGATTAATTTACAATTTGTTGTCATTTTTGATACCCAGCATATTTAGCAAGGAAAATGAGGCTTGAGATAGATTAATTATCTATAATTATTATATAAAGCAGAATGAGTCCCAAATGCAAAGCTGGCTGGAGCATTAATTAGCCAACTAAATAATAATTTAATTAGTGAATGTGTTTTTCTGTTGTATAGAAAAATATCCAGGCTTGAGGCATACTACAAAGAGAGAGGTCTAAATTGGGAGGTGAATTTTTTCAATATTTGTTATCTTTGTATTCAGTTACATCAGTTGCAGATTCTCACACAGAACTGCAGGCTCACTGTATTTTTTTATTAACCATGAAAATCATGCATTTATGCAGACTTTTATACATCATTACTGGATTTCCTCCATCTCTTTTCATAAGTGGTAGTATTTGAAAGGAAGGATTTTAGGTAGTATTTTAAAAAGGAAGGATTATTTTACTGGAGTCTTCTCCATTTGTATGTGCATTATTGACGTGTTCATTAATTGAAGGAATGAATACGTTGCAGAAAATACCTGGGTTTCAAGGCTAAACTCTTTCAACTACAGAAAAAGAGATTAAGAGACATGAGTTGACATGAGTTTCCTGTCTCCATATCTGTTCTTCACCACTCTCTTTCTTTTTCTGCTTCTATTTCTTAGCAATCTTATTCTTTCTGACTTAATCATAGCTTTGTCTAAGATATCTATCTGAAAAGCAAATGCATTTTTCAGCAGCTAGCCTCTTCTGGAGGCTGAATTTAATAAGTGACGGGGTCGAGGCGATGTGGAAGCAAAGCTCCTGGTGAGTTTAGCAATTGCCTTGGATGTCTGTCAGCTCTCTGCAGGCCACGCGAGCACTGCTACTGAGATGACTGCGTTTCATCCTCCCATTTAGTCCTCATCTCTACGTTTCTCCTAGTTTTGCAGTTTGGTAAAGAGCAGGGATATTAATCCCAACCTATTTTTTTTCTAGTGTTCAGATCGCACCAAACTTCACATACTTTCTGTCAAAATCTGTCAGCTTTAAAGATGTTAGCATGCAGAATTTTTTCAGATAATATTGAGTATTAAAGAATAGGATATGCATATGATAATTTAAGAAATAAAATCAAGACCAGTAGAGTTTAGATTCTGCTCTGAGCTACTCCCAACCATACGAAGCAATGAGGAAGAAAGTCCCAAAATTAATAACTATAAATATTCCTCCCGTCTTTCTGGAGCTTTTTAAAAGGAAAGTGTTGATCATTGAGTCTTAACAATTTCAGCCTCACCAAGCTAATTGGATGAACTCTTCATTTGGTAGCACTGATTTTGAGAGCAACTTTTAATTATGAGTTAAGGCTGGGAGTTTTAATTGCTTTCCTTCCTTCGGCGGATGCTCCAAGCAGATGAAGCCAGTGGGTGCCTTTTTCGTGGATTTTATGTAAGGCAGCATTGGCCTCGTATCGCACACTGTCGCAAGGACAGGGACACCAAACAAGAGTGGAAGAGAGAATTTGACACAAGTTGGGTGACTACTGCAGCCTTCCTCCAAGCTTCCCAAGCTTTTCCTGGCTTTGGGAAAAGACAGACACGTGGAGAGCCCCAGAATCCCTCCTGGAGTGACCCTGGAGGCAGCCGCTCCTGTTTGTGCCGGCAGCTCCGGAAGGGCTGGTGGACTCGCAGTGCCAGGAGCAGCGTTAGCGGCAGCGGCGCTGCGGCTCCGTGATGAAACCCAGCCGCCCAACGCATGCAGCCCATTACAGCCATAATTGCGACTAATTGAAATTCATCTCCTATTAGCGCTGCACTTTCCATGAAAATAAAAAAGTAGGATGGGAGGAAACTAAAGAACAAAACTGCTTTAATGGTCCAAAATGGAGCAATTATTTTTTCTCTTTACTTAAACATAGTTTACTGCCTTATTAAAAGCGTGTTTGTAGGAATACTATCACATTAAAATTCCAGTGCATGAATCACTGGCCAGAGCCACTGTCGCTTTCACTAACACTGGTTTACTCCTTTTGCTTTTGCAAACTAAAAAGATGTGGGTCATGCTGGGGTCATTGAAATCTTGTGCTTCCACTTATGGAAAATGAATGATACTGGTCTGCAGCAGAACGCTGGCATTCTAGTAATAAATGATAGAACTCCTCTAACAGTCTTTATTTATGGCTGCTTTTTCTCCATGGAAGATTATTATGTTTACTCATAGATAGATACATTTTCATGCAGTTAAGTAATAAAGGCATCTTGAGGAATTGCTCCCTGTCCAGTGAACATAATTTCAGTCCATAATGAATATCTCTAGTTCCTAGACAACTAGCACTGCCATCTAAAAGGCCACTAATATTGTAATAAGCAGCCACTGTAAATTGTTGATTTACAAGAGGTCAGTAAAGGAGCATTGCTTTCCTTAACCGAGTGTAATTGTATTTAATATTACCATATAAAACTGAATTTTAATTTTCTTTGAGATATGTGGAGCTTGAATTTGATCTAGTATATGCAGAAATGCCAACATATAATGCTCTTGAAGAAGCTTTCTCATCTGGCAGATGGCTGAGATCTCTCCGGGTCGCATGGGCTTGCGTGCCTTTGTCAGGACGAAGGCGTGTTCTTACATGCGTTATTAGCGCAGTAGATTATTAAAAATGGATATATCGGAGTTCATCCTTCACCACTGTTTCTGTTTATTTGCTTGTTGCATTACGCCCTGCTGCAGCAGGGAAGGAGGAGGGGATCAGTCTCACTTCTCCCTTCCTTTTTGCCTCTCTGATGAGGACTTTCCTGCAGGCAGGGAGGCCTCCTGGCACTTAGGAGCAACTGCAGGGGGTCTTACGGCTTCAAAAATCAATCTTGCAATGTACACTTTGTACACAATTCTCATTCTCCTTATCATACATATTCCATATTACATTTGCAAATGTAGTAGGGACCCTGAAATCTTATAATTCCAGGTAAATGCCTTTTTGCAGGTAAAATCATTCTGTAATTCTAGTCGCTTACGTGAACAGTAAAAATAGGCTTTCAATCATTTCTGAACATATATAATCATGGGGCTATTATTTTCTCTGACCTTTAGGAAGAGAGATGTTTCTTTGGCAGCTACAAGTAGCCAAACTAGTGTGGACAAAAAAAAATTGTCTAGTTAAAGGGGAATAGCAGAACATATTGCTAGCAGTGATAATGCTGCTATTCCTGGATGCTAGAGCTCTATGAAGTCTCTGTTTGCATTGCTCTATGTCACATGCTGTAACATGGCCCCAGTGACATTAGTTCTGTCTAAGAAATAGTAAGATTTAGGTTGTGGGGGAGTAGTGTGTGTACACTGCTCGATTGTAGTGAGGCCTAAAAGTCAGTGCTGGAGGAGGCAGCAGCACAGTTGGCCCTACATATTGCACCATGCCTTGTTTTCTATAACTTGTTCTTTCTAGAGTTTGTTTCTTTATTTTTTACTATGTGACGAATTGAATTGGTCCGTTTCTCTCCTCTACGCCTAATAAGTCCTTTGAATAAGTAAAATTGAGAAGGGAGTGGAGAACAAGATTTTAGAAAGCTGATTTTTTCTCCCTAGAGAGGGTCAGGTGAATGCTATACTCCTCTGTTAAGCACTTGCTTACTTGGGGGGCTGTTTTGTGCAGATTCTTCACTAAATTATCTGAGCTGCTATTGCCAGGTAACATTATTTGCTTCATAGCATCAGAGAAATAAGAGGGTCAAAGAAAGCAATTTCATATTATCATCATCCCAGTTACGCTAATCAGCTTTTCATTCAGTCTTGGAAATGTTTGCCCATCTTTTTTTAATTTTTCCCCCTTAGACAACGTGATTGTCTTTTAATTTTTCCCCCTTAGGCAACGTGATTGTCTATGGAGGCACCATCGACGTCTACACCACCGTAGCGACGCTGCTGGCGCTCGACATCGGCGGCTCCCGCATCCACGTGGTGCAGCCGCCCGACGCCTCGCAGCTCACCTGCCTCAACGAGGCCGCTGTGGAGGGCGCCGTGGCGGCGGCGCTGGCCGAGGCTGGCGTGGCTGTCCACGCTGGGGCCCTCCTGGCGGCGTGGGATGCGGGCGACGCGCCGGGCCGCGTCACCTGGGCCGCCTTCACCACCGACACCGAGCTGCTCCAGCTGCCCTGCTCCGTAAGTAGGCACGCGCGCCGCCTCCGCGCCCCTTCCTGAGGCAAAGGCCCTCGGCGCAGGCTGATCCTCCGCTGCTTCATCCGTCTTCTTGTTGCATCTGGAAGATTTAACATTCACTTGTTAATCTGAAGGATTGGAGGGGGGTCGTTTTGTTTTGGTTTTAATCCAAATAAAACCATTGTTGATTCCCTGGCTGATTTGAATTAAAATGTGCTTAAGTCAGCCTTGCAAGTAGTTGTTCATTGAAGAATGGCAAATACTCTTGATTTGTCCTCCAGATCGTGCTGGAGATGTGGTTGTTACTCAAACATGCGCAGTAGCTGCTGCCTGTGTGCGGAGGAGACACCTCAGAGCATCCCCTCTGCGTGCCCACTCCTTCCACATGGACTCCAGAGAGGAACGACCACATGCTCCCCCCCAGCAGAGTCCCAACCCGTTTCTTTTTAGTCTACAGATACATAAATCTTTCCTGTTGAAGGGGAATACAGCAATTTTATCCCATTTAATAGAGTTGACATGGTTCTTTTTTTGGTCCCCTTATCTCAAGACCTAACAGGGGTCCTGAGACCAGGCCTAAGCTCACAGCTCTGAACCTTTCATTCTCCCCAAACTCTGATTCCTTGCTCTCCTCTTATGCAACTTTTCATTTTCTCTCCTCTTTCCCTGAAATCCCTCTATTGTTATCACTCTTCCACAAAAATACTAATATGGTTCTTGTTCCTACTGCTCCATGTTCATCATCCTCATTCCCTAAGTCACCTTCCTCTTCCTCCATCGCCTCATCCGTGTAACCTTCATCCTTCCGCCCGTGGCCCCATTTGCTCACCATTCCCCTCTTTTTGCCCCTTTTTTTGCCTATCCTTCCCAGGGTTATCACAGAATCACAGAGCAGTTGAGGTTGGAAGGGACTTCTAGAGATCATCTAATCCAACCCCCCTGCTCCAGCAGGGACACTCAGAGCACAGGGTGGCACCTGGTCGCATCCAGGTGGGTTTGGAAGATCTCCTGGGAGCCGCCGATCCACAGCCTCCCTGGGCAGCCTGTACCAGGGCTCTGGCACCCTCACACTAAAGAAGTTCTTCCTCAGATGCAGATGGAACTGCCTGTGTTTCAACTTGTACCCATTGCCCCTTGTTCTATCACTGGCCACCACTGAGAAAACCTTGGCCCCTTCCTCCATACATTCACCACTCAGGTATTTATATATATTGATCAGATCCTCTCTCAGCCTTCTCCAGACTAAACAGGCCCAGCTCACTTAGTCTTTCCTCATATGAGAGATGAGAGATGTTCCATTCCCTTAATCATCTTTGTAAATTATACTCCTTCCCACCTGCTATCCCTCTTCTCCCCGCTCCAAGAACAGGAAGGAGCCCTGGCTGCTCATGCGAGGGGCTATGTCTTCTCCCAGACCAGTCCACCATCCAGCTGCCTCCTGGGGCATCCTGCTCCATGCAGATGGAGAGCCGCCTGCACGGAGCGGCTCGGCACAGGGGAGCAGAAGGTGCAGGGAGCAGCATCACAGCAAGAGCCAGGGTAGGGGAGTGGATTTCAGCCAATATCAACTGTTGATTGGCACTTCTTGGGGGGCTTAATTTGCCCCAATCCCGCAGGCTGAAAACAAGGGGAGAAAATCTCCTGCTTCCCTCAAGCAGCCGTCCCCTTCCCTCCCTACCCTCAGGGGCTGGCAGATGGCTCAGGCCTGGCGTGGCAGCGCTCCCCTGCCACCTGCTCGGCACCGAGGTCCTGCCCGCCGGCGGGCAACACAACAGCCTGACCAGGGCTATGCAACAGCCTGAATTCCTCTGGCAACCAAGGGCGTTGATTAAGGGGAAGGCTCCTTATCAAGGGCCTGGGGCTTGGCAAAAGGCATGGTAGCAATGTGCTACCACCACTCTTCATCTGTTTCCTCTGCAAAGCTGTCCTTTGCAGACCTTTGCAGACAACCTGATTTT
Organism: Rhynchotus rufescens; assembly: GCA_032273925.1. Taxonomy (NCBI): domain Eukaryota; kingdom Metazoa; phylum Chordata; class Aves; order Tinamiformes; family Tinamidae; genus Rhynchotus; species Rhynchotus rufescens. Next base: position 8,232 of record JAVCKT010011249.1, read on the forward strand.
GTGTAAATTCTTGTCTTTATTATCTGAGTGTCTCCAGTCTCCATTCCTTTTTCTCCCTACTCTGAGGACTTCTGAGCTCAGATGCTCAGCCCAGCAGTTGGTCTGTGCCCACACTTAGGGTTTAGGAGAACAGAAATCCTTGTGGTTTGCAACTGCCTGAAATCTTTCTCAATACCAGGGAAGTGCTAAATTGACAGCAGAAAGCAAATCTTCTTCACCACTAATGCAAGTCTTAAGATTTACTATATGTGGAGACAGGCACAAAAATAAATTAAAGCTCTTCTTGGGTTTTGTTCCGTGATGCAATTCAGCTAAAAGGCTGCAACATCTCCTAAGGCCCAAGTTTTAGGCAAGATTGTTTTGTTTTTTTTTGCCCCGCATAGGCCGACTTAAGACAGTAGCACTGAATTCTGCTTTTTCTGCTAGGTCAAGATGCCATTTTCTAGTTTGCACTGGGAATCTCTCTCACTTACGTTGTCTAAAATGGAGAGAGGAGTGGAGACAGGGCAGAGATCTCTATGTGCTTGTGGCCCTCCAGCTCCAGGCTGAAATGATTTGTCCTTACCAACCTGCTCTTCATCTTTAATACCTCAGAACTGAGTCATCTCCAGGTGGCATAAGGGCTTCATGGTCCCTGTCTCACTTTGATCTGAGGATACATTCCTTTCCTACCTGAGCACATTTCTGGGTCCAGATTTCAAGTGGACTTTTGCCTCTCTAAAATCCCTTTCAGATAAGGTAGGGAACAAAATAAACCACACACCAAGAGCAACCTTGACAAAACTTGACTTTCCTTCCCAAAACTTAAATAGCCAGCAAGTACAATAAATCCAAATTCATTTTCATGGAAATATTTGGTCCTTTCATAACCCTCACAAATCTCTTGTCCTCCATGGCTTCCCAGATTAAGTTCTGTCTCTGCGCTCTGCCTAAAGACAGCGTCTCCTGTTGACAATTCCAATTTCCTATCTTCTCATTTAATTAAATGTCCCAACTCTGGCTGTCTGTGTAGCAGAGTTTACTGGTAAACAGTTAGGTACAGCAGCTCAAAAATTATTTGTAAGGGAGAGCTGGTCGGCTAAAATGCAAAGTTCATTATACTTTTCCATTACTTAGTTTTTCAATTTGGCTTAAGCACTCAGAAGAAAAAAACAACTTTTTAAAGAATTGCACTCTATTTCATTTACACATACTAACACACAAAATATGCATGGCCGTTTGGGCTATCTGAGATATTACTATTACAGTTATTAAAATAAAATTAATGTAATTTAACAGAAGTAGTTTAGTACTTAATAGATATAAATATGGAACTAGCAGAATATATCCGGGTATATAAAATCATGTGGTATTCATGCTCTTGTTTGTAAAATAAACAGCATTCAGCATGAATGTTTTCTCATTCAGAATGAGGATTTTATCTACGAAACCAGACAGTAATTAATGTGTAATAACCTACACTTCTTGACATCTTTTTTAGGCATTTTTTAGCTTTGCCAATAGGGCGGTGGATTACGAAACCTTCAAGGCAATTAATGATGCTTGTCTCGTCTACGACGGAAGGCTCGTCATCAATACTGACTTCCAAACGAACGATGTCAGTATCAGGGCTGCAGGCCCCTTAACCAAGTTCTCCAACAGATACTTTGCAAATGAGTGGACTCACAGCAACTTCAATTCAAAAGAGATTGGCTTCCAGCTTGCTGTGTCCATGCTGGAACTCCTCGATCCAACCCTCGAGCCGCTTCCCGAGCCACAGAAAGATGGGGATAGACTCATCCCCATGTACAATGGCTGTGTGGTTAAAGGTATGTCAAAATGGAGTTCTATCCCCCTTTCACACTCTCTTCAGCATTTTTGCTGATCCACAGTAAAGGTAAGTTCACCTCACATAAGTGGCCATCCAAAGTCACTAGAGCTCCCTAATGGTCAGTGGGAACATTTGAGAGTGTCTCTAGGCGATGCTGGGGAATGATTCTGCTTGTGCTAAGGGATGTATTTCCCCTTGAAATCAAACAGATCAAGATATCTAAAAGTTTTTCATCTCTGTGCTGGACTATGTTCAAGTGAGAGGAAAAGGAGTATCCAGAAGATGATCCAGGCTGTCTACTGCATGACATACTGCATGACTTCTCAGACTGGCAGGATGAAGGGGTTGCGAGACTTCCATATTATGCACAACATGCACCACTCTTCAGCTCTGTAATATTGTACAGCATTTGCAAAAAATAAGCTTGTGTCTTAGAATTTTGCTAATAATGGACCAAGTTGTTCTTTCATTTATACTGCTGTGAACATGGAGTGATTCCAGTATCTTTATTCCAAATTTAAGATGATTAAAGAGTGATGATCAGAACTTTTTGCTATGCAGCTACTGCACCAGTATAATATAAAAACATGAAACACAACAAAAACAAACAAACCCAAAATGCAACTTCAATACATGAACTCCACTACAAAAACATTCTTTAAAGTTCTTTCTTTCCTGTTTAAAGATTGATTTTGGCATCTAATATATGATTATGGTAGAGGGAGGATAAGCAGACACTTTATTTTGCTTTCACGATTGAATAAACCTCATCTTTTTATTTTATGGCAGGAGGTGTTTTTCCTGGAGGTTACCATTACTTGCATATTTGCAAACCAGAAATCCCTATACGCCTGGACATACGGCGTGCACAGCCTAATTATGTAAGTGACACGATTTACCTTTCCTTTGATTTGTTCTCAATTTGCAGCAACATTCTTACTCAGAGCATCACAAAGGTAGATTCATAAGTACCATACATCTCAAAATATATCTTGATGAGGGGTGCACATGATCAGGTGGATAGAGACCTTCTGAGCTGGGACAGAGCAGCACTCTGCAATGGAACAAACAGTGTTAAAGCAAATTTCTATGTATTTACTGTAATTTAATTGTAAATTTACTAGCATGCTATAAATATAGCATGCATACAATTAAAGCTACATCTAACTAAGCTCTTTACTTCAGTTCTTACTACAGGAATATATTCTGGAAGGGATGCTCTGTCCTTTGCTAGCAGAAAAAAACTAATTCTGCAGCCATGAATCCTAGCTGATGAGATGATTCTCCCTGGCACACTGGGGAAAGGCTTCTCTCATGGGAGATAAGTTGTGCAACAAGATTTTAAAGCCAGAGAAGACCATATGCCTAGTCACGCTCCTGTTTCATGTAGATTATAGCTTTTTCCTTGGGGATTTCTGCGTCAAACTCATTCCCACAGATGATATACAGGGGAGTTTAAAAGACTACTTTATTGTTGACTTTAAAACTCAGATAGTAGGGATCTATAGAAAGAAGAGATCTTTTATAAAAGGAATCCAGACCTTAGGAAGAACAAATCAAAGAACAACTCACCTGTTTTCCTGACTTTGCAGTCCAGAAAGGGCTGTCCACAGCAGTACATCCTGGGAAGCAGAAAGCATTGCAGGTGAGAGGGAGCTGGGCTTCCTCACGCACACTGCTAGCATGTGATTAGAAGCCTCTCACTGCACCTTCTCTTGCTGCTTCCTAAATGCTTTTCAGAGCATGCATCAGGGAACACTTCTAGAGCCACTCCAGAAACTCTGTGTAAATCCTAGAAGAATTTCCTAAGCAAGGGAAGTCAGTGAAGTGTATTACCTGAGAGACATGGAAATACCAAAGGATACTGTAGCCTAGCAACAGATTTTTTAAAATATATAGACAAGGAGCATGAATACAGCTCTATAAAACAACTTTTGATCACCTCACTGCAATGGGAGGTTCAAAACACCTTGCGTTATTTTTGCCTTCCACTGAGCAGTTGATTGATTTAACAAACTGAAACTAAATGCTGCAGTTTGAGCATCAGCATCATTACTCTTTTATTAATAGCCATGCTCGTGTTCCAACAGCAGACAACAAATTAGCAAAAGGGAAGTGCAGAGCAGAGGGATATTCAGTTTGCAAGGGGAAAGAGGCTGCATGTGGGACATTGATGGTTGTGCCTGAGACCTTAAGGACTTTGACCAGTTACCCAGGCTGGGGTCCTGTCTCTCACATTTCAGGATGAGGTCAGGATTGCACAGCAGACATGATGGGAAAAGCTCATGCATGTGACACATGAAGCTTTGCACCTTGGTGCTGGTAACCAAGGTGTAAACCTCCTGTGTGCCCAAACCATGGCAAAATGCCTTGCTGTATAAATCAGGTTACCAAGAAGTCTTACCAAAAAAAAAAAAAAAAAAGCAGATTTTGAGAACTGGTAAACAGCAGCACAGAAACCTCGCCTGATCCCGTACGTAAGCCAAGTCAGCTGTCCGCTCCCTCTTCACAGCCTTCCCTGTGTTCTCTCTTCCAGGGGATGGAGATTATAACTGGAGAGGCAAGACGTGGGGATTATTTCAGGATCCATATCAACGAATACAGCATGGTGGAGGCCATCACTTGCTTTTCCAAGGAACCTCTTCCTGTCTCCAACTATATCTGCCTGTATGGACAACATGAGCGTCTGCTGAATGATCTCTGTGCCCGCTGGGACCAAAAGCTGATTACAGACCTTTACAGGTAGGAACTCAACGTTGTGCCTAAAAATCAACTCGAGCAGAATTAGAGGGGTTTTTGTTAAGCTTTATTTGTTTATTTTATTATACTTTAATGAAAGCTCTGAAGACGTTCCTCACGGAGCTCCATCTCTGAGATTTATCTGGAGATACAGCAAGGGTTTGTTTCACCAGCTTCCACAGGAAAGCAAATTTCCATAGCTTCATAACTTTTCCTTTGACTCTTCGGGTAGTTTAAGTCATAAAGCTGTTTGAAGGGTCTTTTTTAATGAAGATTCATATTCAGAATTCATGCATAAAAAGATCTAGTGATCTGAGATCAGATTTTTAAGCCACAAGTTTCTATTAAGATTTAAATCACATATGATGATAGTCACACTGACCAGGTTACCTGCTGATATGGTAACAAAAAATGACCTCCAATTGGTTTTCTTATGCCTGAGTGAAAATAAGTATTTTTGAGGTCAAGCTTGGCAAAGAAGTCCCAAGTTCCCTGGATGTGGCAGAACTCTTGGAGCTGGCAATTGAACTAGTGGGTAAAGAAGCATTGGCTGCTGCAAATTATTTTGTTTTCAGTTAACAAAATCCCTCACAAGGGGTGGCTTGGGAATGTCCCTTATCACGAATAGAGAGGCAAAGTACTGCCTTGCATAAACTGCTTGTAAGACAGAAAGCCAACACAGAAACAAATGATAAAAAATTCAGATTAAATAGTATTACTTAAATAGCTCTGAGTGGAGCTTCGGAAGGGGACTGTACCCCCTGCAAATGTAATAATGACAACTCAATAATTCAAAAAGAAGAATTTGAGCCACATCAATATGAGGTTACGGTAGGTGGTGCACAGCTAATTCATGGAGGTATTTTATGTATACAGCACTTTCAAAGTAAAAGTTTGATGTAAAAGATGCCCTGTGGTCCAGGGTATTCAGGGTTTTCAGCAGTTGTCTCCAAAGGTGAAGTCTCCTGCAGAGGATCCAGGACTTCACCGAAAGCTGATGTGCATCTTTTCCCAGTCTGATGTCTTTTGCAGTTCTCCTCCTACAAGGTCTCCTCATTATAAACGTTACACAGTACAGCACTTCCATTTTTGAGTCTCAGCTTGTACAGGAAGGCCAATGTGAACCCAAATGTCAACTGCTTAAAGGTTTAAAGGTTTCTTGCACAAAAATGCTTCTTTGCAGGTTGTGCTCCAAGAGAGCCGCTGCTGAGGCATGTAAAGCTTGTGAGTTGGGACCACAGCAGAGATAGATGCCAATTTATAGGAAATGTGCCCAGCTAATGCAGAGCTCACATAAGCAGTATACTGCCAATAACAGAAACTGAGGGAGAGTGCACAAGACATGGGCTAACCTGGTAGATCATTTTTGAGCACTGTCACAGCCCATCCTGTTCAGCTAATATATTTTGAGCACTGGAAAAAGCCCTCAATATTCAATGGCTTGTTATCAGGCTTTTCCACGGTATCTTCAGTTACCTAGCCAGTTCTGTGGCCTCCTTTGGATTGCATGGGCACTACCTCTCTCTGCCTACAACTAAAAGACAGTTGCAGCAGTACAGGAGGGTGAAGGCAGCACGACAAGAAGCAGTTACGTTAGAGCAATGATGGAGAAATTCTGCCAACCATCTTGGCAAAAGTCATCAGTGGGTTTTCATTTCCACATCTAAGGTCACATACCCTTAGAATAAAAATCATGGTGGTGGTGTTAATTATTGCTTGCCTAGTCCGGGAGGGACAAGGGAGAATATGTGCTTTAAAAACAAAAGGAAAGCATTTCAAATGCCTTTATGCAATTACTGCTTAATGGGCATTGATATTCAAACTCCTACAAAATTGGTCAGTGCCATCACAGTGTGTTCTGTCTGTTCTTCTATCAGATGAAAATAAAAGAGGCTGTTTTTAATGGATTTGGTCAGGTCTTCTCCTGGAGAGCCAGGGGCGATGTGGTGGAGATGCCAGTTCTCTTCACCCACCTGAAATCAACCTTCTCATCCACCACTCCGATTAAGCCTGAGACAGGACACGGGTGAGAACAGCCCAATAGATGAGCTGGAAAATAAATCAGGGAACTTAAGGTTTTGAAAGCTTTTCTTGAAATAAGCTGTCAACAGGAACTCGTCTAAGTTTCTGCTTCTTTGAGCTTTATTCTCCCTCTTTTACTATATCTCTACTCTACCACATGGGTAGTGCTAACATAGCAGAAGCCCATGTGAACATAGGTGCACAAAAGCCCTTCCCAGTATGCAAGATTGGCCACGTATGATCTTTTATAACGCCCCTGTGCAAGAGCTCGTGTCACACGGGCCCCTTGGCAGAGCAGGACCGCGCAGCCAACCCACAGGCCTTGCTCCTGCCTTCACAACAACTCTAGAGCACAGAATACTGGCCTGCCCAGCCTGAGGCACTGATCGTGACAAGGTGAGACACGGACTTTCTAAAGGGGCAGCTTATTTTGTCACAAGGGCACTTCAGAATGTATTAGCCTCTTGGGCTGCCATGCAGGGATCCTCGCACGGTGCCCAAGCTGATCGGGGGATTACAAGTGAGGTCAAGTTTGATACAAGCCTAGAGATTTTTAAAATCTCCAGAGTGATGATCCCACTTATGATCCAGTAATAGGATGAGTTGGGCCAGTCAACGCTACAGGACGAGGAAGGGCAGCTTTATCCTATACTCGCTGGGGGAGTACATATACTCGCTGGGGGATTCACTAGCTTCTGAAGAAGACAGGTTGGATCTTAACTGGCCTTAGTCATGGTTATTTGGTGGCTGAAGCTCCTAGGACCCTAACAGGATTGAAGTTTTGCAGGGTCATAGGTCGTCTCACATCCACATACTCACAACCTGGGTGTCCAAGTGCTCTGGCCAAGGTTACTCCACATGCAGCACGGAAGAACATCGCTCAGCAGTCTTCATCAGCTCTCTTGAGCATTTCTTAAATAGTGATGAACTGATTTGGGACTTTTATTTCTTGTACAGTTGGATGTTTTTATTGATCTTCTGCCTCACTTATTTCACCTCTGTAAGTCTTGGGCAAAATTCCTGAATTTCAAGTGCTATGTTTTCCTTATCTGGCTATTTTATTATCATCTTTATGCTTTATCTTCTCTTGGCTATAAAATAATTTTATCTTCTGATACAGTGGCTAGTAGCAAGAAGCTAAGGAGACAGTATTTTACTTCCATGCCCTGTTTCATTCCAGTTGAGAGAATTCATGCATGATAATATGACCATAAAGCCACCAAGGCCCTCTATATTTCTTGGTGTTGCTAATTATTATACATCATAATTACAGACAAACCACTGTGGGGCTGAATTACACCTGCACACAATGTGACTGAAGTCTCATCTCTCTAAATTTTGGGCTGTTCAGCTCTGCAAAACTCTCTCCCAATTAACAAAATAGGGTAAACATGTCAGGACATCCAGCCTGTGGTGAACAACACAGGAAGCCCACCTACGAGTGGTTAATATTTGGAAAGCTAAAAGCACTTAAAAACATCTAAAATAAAGTTCACATTTACTATTTCACGATTGGTATTTGCAAGGCTGATGGGACTGAATTTGTCTTTTGGACCATAAAATAAAAAGTTCTTTCAAACTAGCACACGACACCTGCATCCACTTGTAGGATCTTCCAGCAAGATGTAAAGTGCCCTTAGTGAAAAGAAACTGTAGACTGAGGAAATGTTAGTTAAGCTCCTAGACCTGCTGGTTGGAAACATTCATTCCCCTCACCCCTTCTTTATGCCTCTGTCCCAGGGCAGGCCCTCCTCTAAGGCAAGAAAGCCAACGTTTTAATCTTTTCTTGGTCTGCATTTAGATTTCCCAGCAGGACATCCAGTTCCAGGAACGGACGCAGCGGCACAGCTGTCACCTGGGAGCTCATTTATCTCTGCACTGCATGCAAATTATCTTTTAAATAATTAGAGACTGCACCTAGCAATGGATTTCCTCACTGATTTGTGCTCAGTGTAAAGGCTGAGGGTTAACCCCAGGGTACTGCATTTCCTGACTATAATGTGGCAATGCTGCTTTCGAATTAGCCTGAGCAACAGGTCCCCAACACTCTGCTAACTTGCAGAGTTGTGTGCGTGAAACTGCATCCCATGTCAATAAGAAGACAAATCACATTTCCTTTTGTCGAGAGTAAAGTTACAGGGATAAGTTCAGCACGATTAAAAGCCGTAGAACTCAGCCCACAACCAAGCTAAAAATGAAAATGTTGCTCTCCCCTTTTCTCTTCTCCCTTCTGTAAATATATTCCACGTAGGAAGCCAAGCCGGTTGCTGGGGGTCCATCCGCCTTGCCATGATGTGGGAAGCTCTCCGGTGGTCTTGGGGCATGGTGCTTTGGTTGTGCACTGGCCTCTGTCTCCTATCCCTTCTGCGCTGAGATGCGGGGAGAAGGGAGGCTTCCACCTACAGCCATCCAGACCCCCCGCAGAAAAGGTGGGGACCTCTCATCCCAAGAAAGCTTTGGCCCTGAGAATGCAACTGCGCTTGTCGCACAGATCGTAATTATTCCAAGGCTTTAGTAAGTTCAGAAGTTTCTGATCTTAGCAAGCAGTAATTGAAAAACCCCTGATATAAAATCATCTGATCTTATTTTGGCCGTCACTGGGTTACAAAATGCCCCAGCTTCAGCGTGAAAATACTGCAAGCTTTTACTGCACTAAATAGTCCTCTGCCACAGTACTTCCACTGCTCAGTAAAAGCCTCAGATGCTTTGATATCTGTTTTGGGTTTTTTTTTTTTCCTATTGGAGCAATGCTTTTGTTTTTATAGTCAGCACTACATGTGCTGGAACTCAGTTGTCAGTCCCCAACTTTCCTCCTTCTTCAGCAGACAGTTACTAAGGGCAAATGAAGTTTTGGTGCAACTTGAGAAGTGTCCAGTTAAAGAAGAGGCTCCTCAAAATGCTCACCTGCCTTAGCTGCCATCCTAGAGACAGAGAGTACTTAATTAAGAACGTCAGGTTAGTCAAGACTATAGGATACAAAAACACATCACCCTAAAGCTGAAGATGATGGATACTGGCCTGTTGTCACCTGGACACTTAATGGCAATTTCTAGGCTAGCATCCCCCTCAGGAAAGGATTTTTGTATTTTTCACTGCGCTCCTTTCTCCTAAGGTTGCATATCAAAAAGTCTCAGCTGGAGTTAGCTCTCCCAAGAGTGACAGGAAAGGCTTCTCTTCAAGGGAAAAGCAAGCAAATCCTAGTAAGCTGAGTGCAAAGCGTTGCCTGCAGCTCCCTCCTTCAGCACTCCCGTAGGTCTCGGGCGCTCCCAAAGAGCTTTCCAATCCCCTCCGTTGCCACAGCAGCAGATAAAAGCCAAGTGACGGAGACAGCTCAGAAATATTTCTGATTTTTTCTTATTTTATTTGAAAGCTTGTGGGTTTGCTGGTGACCGCTGGTGCTTCACAGCCCTCCACAAAAGGAGAACACGCTCCATGCGGCTTGGCAAGCGACACCCGCTCGTGTGCGGGGGCAGTCCCGCTGACCAGGGCAGTTGCCAAGTCCTAGGAGGTGCCGGAGAGCACTGGAATCTCCCGCGGTGGCACCCGGCGCTCGAGGTCGGCAATTAGAGGGGGCTCTTGGGGGATACTTGGAAACCAAACGGACGCCGGCTGGTATCGTGCCTTGGACAGGAGGGAGCTGCGCTTTGAACGCGCTCATGGAAAGAGCATTTGCCAACAGAATGTGGGAAAGAGCCGGCCCAGCAGTTTCTAAAGTGCTCCGCTCGTGCCAGTCACTTTTGCAGGCACCCTGGGGAATACTGTGTTGTTCAACCACCCCTGCCTGGGCTCTTCTTGCACCTGCTCGCTTCCTTAGATAAAAAAAGGAGAAGAAAACGATGGGAAGGATTGGGGGGCAGTATTGGTGCCGAGAAGACATGAAGTAATTGCTGGGTGACTCCACCGGTACGTGGCAGTACCCGTGGAGATGTATCTGGGCACCTGCTGGGCCGCCCTCCTGCTAGCAGCACGTCCCGCATGTGGCTGAATTCCAGCCTCAGCCCCGGGAGCCTTTCCCCAAGACCAGCTTCGTGTTGCTTCCTACATCTCACTTGCTTGCTTGAGGTTGCAGGGCTCCCAAAGAGAAAAGCCTGAAGGGAGCCAGAGTCCTGCTCACCAAGACGCCTTGGAAAATCCTGCCCAGAAACGGTAAAAGTGGCTGATGGCCCTGGGAGCATCAGTAGCTGTTGTCTCCAGGCGCTCTCCTTTACCCTCGCGTTAGATCTTTTCTCATCAGTGATGCAAGCCGAGTGCTCAAAATAGTTTTAATCAATATAAATAACACTGTCTTTAAAGTGGTCGCTTTGACTTGCCTACTACAGCTCATACGTCAGAGAGTTGTTTGCGCTGAGCGAACAGTGATTAATTAATCAATGGCGTTTTATGAGAGTTTAAGCAGAAACACCCTTCTGAATTGTTTAATGAGAGTTTTAATAAATCTCGCTACGCAACATGCAGGGGCCAAAATGCAGGCTTCACTTTTTAAATATTATTTTTAAAAAGACTAGGTAAAAATGTGAATTTAAGATGATTGACAGCCTGGACAATGAGAGTTCATTTAAACAACAGGTATGTAAGGGAGAGCTTTAGGCCAGGTTTTCAGAGACTGAGGGCGTGGGATCATTAGAAGCCCATCCAGGAGGCTCCAGTGTGGGACGTTTCCCCCACAGGTGGGAAAAGATCAAGAATGGCAGGTAGAGAATACGTCGAAGAGGGACTAATGCCACTCTACAGCCGACAGCCTAATTAAAGGAAAATTCACGTGCTTTTCATGAAAAGAGAGCCAGAGTAAGGGAAAAGGAACACAGGAAGGGATCTTAAAACACTAACAGCTTTTCCCTTTTTTTTCTACTGGAATTAAATGCTAACCCCAAGGCAGAGCTGTACTTGCCTAACAAACCAATGTAAATGACAAGCCCCTTTAGGTGGCTTTGGATGTCTTTATGTTTAATTACCACAGTTTTTAAGGAACCGCTAACTTGCTAATGAGGAGCTAGGTTACTAAGAAACTCCATGTCCAAATTAGTGTGGAAAGGCTGGACACCTGAATCCTACCATATTAATCCGCACTCGAACCTTGCTGATTCCCATTAATAATTATAGAAACCATTATGAATGACAGCTCTGTGAATTAATAAACGAGTAATTGTAGAAAAGCAACTGCACCTCTCCACACAGCGTATTTATTGGCTGTGTGAGTCAGATTTAATTTCCTTTTAATTGTTTTTCGTAACGCATTACAGGTGCTGTAGTATCATGTGAAAAAATGCAAAAAACTTTGCTTCGGGGTCAGATACAATTTTCATGTACAAACAGCAGGCAGCAAAAATGTTATCCCCACTTCAAAGAGGGCAGAGGAAATTTAAGGAGTTTGGCAAGGATCAGCTGGCTACCAAGGATGGCTACTGCTTAGTGAAACACATAAACTTTATGGAACGCCAGTGTGGAAACACCCAAGAGCCTCTCTCTGGGATACCTAGGGTAGGAAAGAACTGCAGTAGTTCAACGTGAAGCAAGTGCTGCTTAAATTTATTTTCTAATGGGGCCCATAGTTCATGGAGCTTTATGACCTGGAAATGTTACATTTAGAATTAAAAATACAGAATACCAATGACTTGTTGCTCAGGAGGGATAACCAGCCTTCAGCAGCTGCAGGATGGGTTACACTGAGCTCCATTCTGCCACTGCAGCTTCACACAGGAGGGCTTCACACGCCCCATGCTTGAGATCGGTTGTTTTTCCCAATAAAAGACCTTGCTGGTTTGGTCATAGTCCTGTTAAAAGTAATAAATGAGCTCTGTGGTTTATTCATCTCTGTTGCAAAAGTGCAAGAGAAACGCCAGCCTCTAAATTAGGGTAGCATATCATTATTTTGCAAATCTGCCCGATAAGATAAATCACAGAGCCAGATTCTGTGCGCATTAAACTCTGCTGCTTTCACTGAGCTTTAGGTCAGAGCAGTCACAGCCCCAGATGAGGAGTCTGACAGAGGTGCTTAAAACACCCGGACCTACAGGTAGTGAGTGCACAATTCACAAGGAAGGAGTGAAGCATCTCTCCTGCTACAACCATCCCGGTTATTCAGCGTATGCCTCACTGTTCAGCAACTGCAAGTACATCTCACCAGCAAGCCAGTGGCTTCCATTTCACCTTGGTTTGTCCTGCTGTTTTGGTTCATGGCATTTTTTTAATAGCAACCATTTTCTTCCTAAAGCACGTATGATATAAATTGATACGATAGGATGTGAATGGAAATCATTCAGACTCCGTCTTGTTTCCTTCTCACGAAGACAAACCCAAACTGCAGAATTTTTGGAAGACATGACAGCTGGGCAGTAAAACTGCTCTCTATTAGTATTACAGCTACATCAAGCTTGCAAATGGCGCAAGGACCGTGTCTGCCAGACTGGATGAAATCTGTCTGCAGAGCTGGGCGTCATCTTCCCGCCATCACTTTGTTGCTGCAGGGCTTTCCCGCTTTCTCCTGCTATTTTTTTTTTAAACTTTATTCCCAGCCTCTTGTTTTTGCCGTAGTTGCTGCGTGCGCCGCCTGGAAGAGTCTCAGTTCAGCTCCTCTCCGGCAGAGCCCCGGAACGGAGCCGCGGGCACCTCGGCGGCAGCTCCTTGCGCCGCAGCTCCAGGACGAGCCCTCTCTGCAAAGCGCGGAGGGCAGAGCTGCGCCACACGCGGGGAAATTCCCTGCAGAACAAGGAGAGGTTGCAAGTCGTCTGCTGGCACGTTCTGGTTTTGTTTGCTCACCGTGGCCAGCTTCACTCTGGTGGATTTAGTGATGGGACTCGAAAAGACACAATTTCTTTTGTACAGGATGCCAGGAAATGTTTTCCTCCTTCTCCCCTTTCATGCAGCACAGGCTGCGCCCGGGAAGCGAGGCAGAACAGACTTTCAATAGTGTTTGTCCCTGAAAGGTGAGAACAGCCTCCTAGCAACAGAGCTGTGTCGGCAACTGCCCTCCATCCAAAGGGGGCCGCCTCATCCCAAACGCCGCCTGTGTGCGGAGAAGAGTCTGCCGGCAGGGCAGACCCCATCTAACATCACAAACTGGTGACAAATATTAGGCTTTAAGCTCCCAAGCTGGGGCTACTGACAGCAACGGCTCCCGGGCGCCCTGGTCGCGACAGCAGGAGCCTCCGCGGAGCAGGAGCAGCGCTCGGTGCTCACAGCAGCGCAGGCAGGGCGTGAAAAGCTGCAGCAGGCAGCGCAGCTAAAAGGGCTGCCTGGAGCCAGAGGCCAAATCGCTCCCCGAGTCAGAATGAAAACGACAGTGCCCGCTCGGAAAGGCAGGACGTTTGGCTGCGGGAAGATGCCTCCTAGCAGGGCGCAGCAGTGGAAGCGCAAGGGGTTTCACTGGTGTGTCCTGGGATGTAATTGCCTCCCCACACACGCCTCCCTGCTTCGGTACCCAGCACCACCACAAAGTTAAAGGTTTGGGTTGAGGGGCGGGGGGGGGCTTTTTTTTTGAAGCTGAAATCCTATAGCTGGTAAGTACTTCAGTAACACCACTTGGATGAGCTCGGCCTTCCCAGCACTTCTGGCATCCCAACAACAGGCGTTATCCATGCTGGGAACACACAGAGCCCCGCTCCGTATCCGCTGCGCTCAGCCAGGCCGAAAGCACCGTGATCCAGTGCTCGGCCCCGGCTCCGCTCCCGGAAAGAAAGCGGAAAGTTTGGGAGTCCTTCCTGCAAAGGCAGCTTGTTTGGCGTCAGCGCGGGGCCAAGGACATATTGCAGCACGGGGGTGGCCTGTTTTTCTGGCCATTATTAATCCAGAAACCTTAATGATGAACAACATTTGTGTCATTGTCTACACAAATTTAATTTGTTTATGCAGCAGTTCAGTTAATCCTGCAATCTGCTTTCCTCAAATGAGGACAGATAATGCAGACACCGTTCTTTGCAGGTCTTCAGGCTTTTAAATTCTGATAAAATCAGGATTCTTCACTGGGTCTTGCCACAGCTCTGAATTAAGCCACTTTAAATGTAATTACTGGAGCTGGCTGTACATCAGGAACATCCATTAAAAGAATTGATTGACCATGCTGTTACGGGAGGCATTTTATGAACAAACGATCGTGATGGGTCCAGAACTGTAATTTATAAAGGAAAAAAAAAGCAGGTAAATACTTTATTAGTGGTTAATGAGAGGTTCACAAGATAACTAAATTTCTTGTTTTTTAACCAGCTACTTCAGGGAGCCTTGGTGCCTGGCCATCTATCACGATCGGTTTATTGATCTGAAGAAGGACGTGCGGCAAATCCTCATGTCGAGCAAGGTAAGAGAAAGGGCTGCAGAGGGCATCGCATTATTGGGGTAATATGTTAGTGTTGTTCACTTTGGTTTCTCTCCCCATCTTTCCCCTAAAGCTTTACATTTCGATTCAGCTGTTATCTTGGGGAAACCTGAACATATTTGAGCCCCAACAGAGGGATTTCACCAAGTTCAGCAGACGGTTCCTATTTCAGCATGTGTTTCATCAGTTTTGCTATTTTTGCAGATCTTTATATTTGCCAGCAGAATCTGTAGTTCAGCCACTTTTCCTTACACAGCATTTTTGCATTCTATACATGCAGTCCAGTGCAACTCCCGAGCAAAGCCGGTCAGCTTATGCATTCAGTCATCACTTTTTTAATGTTTCATAACTTGTTCACTGTGAGGGTGCCAGAGCCCTGGCACAGGCTGCCCAGGGAGGATGTGGAGTCTCCTTCTCTGGAGATCTTCCCAACCCACCTGGATGCCGCCCTGTGCCCCGTGCCCTGGGTGTCCCTGCTGGAGCAGGGGGTTCGACTAGATGATCTCTAGAGCTCCCTTCCAACCTCAACCATTCTGTGGTTCTGTGATAACCGACTGCAGCAGGTTCCTAAGGATTTTAGGAACCCCTAAAGTTTTAGGAACTCACTTCCCCACGCGTGAGTTTTTGTCTGATCTGAAGCACAGTCACAGCCTGATTCTGGATACCCCCAGCTCTCTATGTGGGACCCATTTGCCATATTCCTCCTCATGCTGCTGTGGCTTTTGTATTACATATGGAAACACAGCCGGGGGCAGCAGTCCTGGCACATGGAAAGGTTCCTTGCTGAACTTGCTGCAAACCCCTCTATGGGTCAGGATGGCACCTGGGAGCGTGTGTTACCCACCTGGATCCCAACACCCATTTGCCACTGCTTGTTTGCATTTTGTATGCCGCTCTCCTTCATGGCAATTCTACCCTTGAGTTAACTAGATGTCACATGTGCCCCTCCAGAATACAATATTCCCATTAGAATATTGGAGTATTTCAATAGAGCTTGAGCCGGGCTGTATTGAAATACGGAGCCGGGTGCCTTTGTTCCCTGTGGCTGCATTTAGGCTCACAAACCAGGAGCGAAATGCAAGAATGGGGGGCAGAAACGCCCGTCTCAAAGAGCTGGGCCAGCAGCTGTGCGCGCAAAGGCGGCAGAGGCAGCCAGCCCTATTGAGCGGCCCCGGCACAAACAGAGCTGGGTCTCAGCATGTGGGGCGGCAGCTAAGTGAGGGGCACGGGGACGAGGCACGGGGCGGCCGCGGGGGATGCGTCTCGCGGGGGACACCGCGCGGGACCCCAGGCGCTGCGCCCGGGACGGGGCTGCCCCAGCTCGGCCCGGCGCGGCGCTCCC